>CM038145.1:403895246-404101139 GCA_021437245.1 Aegilops speltoides
AAACGAGGACAAATATTTGCCTTCTATACGAATGAATATTATTTTGGTATACTGAAAATATTATCCGTTTGATCACTCTCTAGGTGTTGCTATCGGTGCGGGTTGGCAAAGTATAGTTGCCTATGTTAACATCACAACGTATTACTTGATTGGTATCCCTGTTGGAGCAATCCTTGGTTATGTTTTTGGATATCATGTGAAGGTAAGAACAATATTTCAGATGATGTTGTTGTATCAGTCAATCAGTTACTAAAATAATTATCCTTGTGCCTCTTGGCTCTAATAAGTTGTGGTCCTAACTCGATGTCCTTGGTTGTTGCTATAGGGCGTTTGGGTTGGCATGCTGCTGGGAACACTGATCCAAACAATCGTACTTGTGTTCATAACAATTAGGACTGACTGGGATAAACAGGTTAGCTTTGTTAATTGTTCGATCATTATATTGTACTCAAACATTGTTAAGTAAAGTCTTCATATGTGTAACTTATGGTGCAGAAGTTGATAAGTATATATTGTGTGCTAGGCTAGAAGGGTGTAGGAGATATACTCAATTATGGTTTCTATTCCTTCTGATTTTTCAGGTAGAGGTTACTCAGGAGAGATTGAAGAGATGGTATATCACGGATGAGAACAAAGGGAAGCCAGATTCAGGGGGAAGTCCATGAGACTAAGAATCTGGCGCATGTAGTGAATCACCATCGATCGGATAGAGGAACTTGTATGAGCTTGCGGCGTTCGTTTCAGAGGATGACTACAATTCTTTCAACATGTCAAGAATGAATTAATGGAACATTAGTAGGCGTAGGCGCGTCGACGGTTGTTCCTCAAGATCGAGCAAACGGTAGCAGTGATGCAGGCTCCATTAGAGAAGGAAAAACGTGTTACTCGAGAGACGCTTGATCTAGCACTGCCTCAGCATGTAAAATATGTCTTGGACTGCTGTGAGCTAGCTGGTGGCACGAGTGTTGTTGCATGTTGAAAGATTTTGGCTGTGATTAGCAAACATGGTGCTTGTATATCAACTGCATTCGCTTGGCCTTGTCATCTTGTGTCTTTTTTTCATCATCAAACAATCAGTTTGGTGTAGATTCTATCGGTTTAATTACAAGTCGACATGAAACTTGTCGCGGTTTATACAATATAGAGGGGAATGTGATAGTAGCAATTGTATTACTACTAGCTAGAAGCCTAGAACAGGAAAACAGAGACCGAAAGGCAGGTTGAGCACACCAATTACAGGGATCTATTATATGCAGCAAGCCAATGAATCAGTACATGCGCGCATCGTCCTCTGGCACTTGCTAGCAGCCACCGGCGCCATCACCAGCACAGCCACCGGTACTGCCAGCGCCGCCGCCGCCGTCACAGCCACCGGCGCCACCACCAGCACAGCCACCGGTACTGCCAGCGCCGCCGCCACCGTCACAGCCACCGGCGCTGCTAGCCGCGGCGGCAGAAGCAAACATGGCGCTAGACATGAATGAAGCAGGGTCGCTCGCTGGATTTCCCGCGGGCCAAGGCGCGTGTCTCGCTCCCCCGCCGCGTTCCTTCCCGGAGCAGAGGGTGCGGAGGAGGACGGCGAGCAGCATGACCGCGGCCACGGCGACGAACGCCCCGATTATCGTGCCAGCGCCGGGACCGCTCCCGCCGGCGCTGAGGTCGGCCAGAGCCCTTCTTCGCATCGTGAACGCTTGCATGCACGCAGCTGGACCCGGACGTGCCGGACGGGCAGAGCTGCCGGACTATATGTAGTAGCGTCATAGGAGTAGCTTAGATCGAGTCATGCATGGGGTTACCGTTGAATTTTCACTCGGAGAAAAACGATCAAAATGTTGAAAGAATTAACATGAGGCTAGCTCTTCGTGCTTGCGTACGTCTTTGCTTCATGAAAGGTTCTTCGCCGTGTTGAATGTTGAACGCTGAGTTATTGCGGTATGCGCGGCTGACTTGTTGGTTCCATTTCCACTACTTGAACAGACACAGAATACATTGGTATACGAGACTGGACTTTCAGCTCCCAGGTGCAGGGGCACCCTCATGAACAGTAAATTCAAAACAATATGAAAAAGAATCAAAAAAATCTGAAACTTTGGGGGAACAAATATGATCAAACAGTCAACGTTCATGCAAAGTTTTAGCATCAAAAAACATTCGTGGAGCCCTCGCCAAAAAAAAAAACAAAATCATTGTTCAAAGTTATGTGTACTTTTGAGCAGTAATCTGGTTTTTTTTTGTGAGGGCTCCTCTAGTGTTTTTTCTGGCTGAAAATTTGCGAGAACATCAAAAGTTTGATCATATTTGATCCCCCAAAATTTCAGAATTTTTCGAATTTTTTTTCATCTTGTTTTCAAGTTACTGTTCATGAGGGTGCCCCTGCGCCCGGGAGCTGTCACACCTTTCCCATTGGTATACTCTGGAAAGGGGAGAAAGTAGTAGCTCCGAGAGGGTGGCCACGGTCAACATTCAACAATATATGATTTTCTTTTGCGCGGGGCATCAGACTATAGACACGTTTCATTCATCAGACTAGTGGAAGGCCGTCCGATGAGGTGCATCCAGGTCGTCCAATCATAATTAGGCCCACAGGAGATTTGTTGACTTGTTTGCTAATTGATTGCTTCCTTCCTTAATTAAATGCTTCCTTCATACAGCTCCCTCTATCCCGCTGCGCTGATCTCTCTATTAGACTAGCCACAGTGGTAGTAACTTCGGTAGTAACATCGAGTCCAACTCAACAAATTTGCTTATGTGGCAGTGAGTTAATGAGGAGAGATGTAGTACTAGTAACTTAGCTAGTTACTGTAACATCACATGTCCCAATGCAATATGAGTCTATAACCTAATAAATGAAGTTTTGTATGTTACCACACTTATGCTACTATCCACTATTGAGGTAGTAACATAGTCTAGGGATATGTGTATGTTACTACTGTATGTTACTCCCTCCGTCTAGGTGAGTAAGTCATTTTAGGTTGTGCACCGTGACCAAGGAGGAGGGGAAAACAAGAGATTTTAATGTTTATTTGTTAATTAATAGCATTGCATGCAATGAACTAACCACTGCATGTCGTGTTTGATAGTCTCAAGTCATTAAAAGCATGCACACTCCTCATCTCTTATTGGTTGATATGTCAAGAAACAAAAAACGAGGTAGAAGTTAATGTACCGCGCCTAAGTGTTTTGAGATTATTTGGTTTTCGTAAGATGACTTACACACCTAGACGGAGGGAGTACTCTCCATTGTGGCTAGTCTTACGGTTTATTCCTCCTTCGAACAGAATATCCTGAATCTACAGCCCACACATGCATGGCTAGAATTAAGTTGCTTCAAAAATTGCATGACATAATTGCTTCCAGCGAATGAACAATTTACTTCAACTACAACAAAATTTATTCAATCTAATTGAAAATTGTGTTCGGACCTAACCGAAATTTGTGCCCATTATAATGGTTATTTACTTCCAACTAAACAAGAGTTTGTTTCTGTCGACTAAATTTTTTGCTTCCATTGCAACTTAATTTTGCTTCTTGCGGCAACAAGAAAATTTATTTTTGCTGAAACATAAACTGTACATTGTTATATAACAAACAAAAGTTTGCTACCAAAGAGAAGGGAATGTGTTGCTTCCATGCAACAAATGGTTAATACAATTACAAATAAAATTACATAAGAAAAACTGTTACAATGTCCACGTGTAAGATGTCTGGGAAGCAAGGGTATTGTCTTGGGTTGCAGTGACGCAATATGGAAGGGATGGGCGAAACGTCGCCAAATAAAATTGTCGCCTCTATGATGGAAGCAAGAAAAGGGACACTTCAGCCAGCTAGTAGCGCAAAATGGCAATATCCTGGTCTGTTGAATGGTTGCAGAAGCTCGAACTCACATACTACGTCGGCAAGTGCATTCTTGGGGGAGGGCTTCAGTCATTATCTCCGCCCATGTCTCCAGCAGACCAGCACCCCCACCGCCGCCCTTAGATAGATCTTGGCGCCATTCTGTGGGGAGGCCGGTGCAAGGCTTTTGAGAAAGCAATTATGCAAAGTTGACATCATGTGGCGCAAAACATGCAGCAGAAGCTTACCTGAGAAAACCAGAGAATGTTTGAACTATCAAAACATGGCAGTGGTAGCACACATATATGGAAGCACCAAAGAAACATATATGTACTAACATATGGGAGCATGGCATATTGCAATGGTGAAAATAATAGTAAGATCAATTTTTTTTAAAAAAAGAAGCGGGCAGAATGGAAACAATATATGTGGAACTGAGGAAGCATATGAAGCACAATTTAGAAGCCTAGTAGGTAGGGAACATGAAAATGTGCTATCTCAGTATGGATCATCTAAATTGGAAGTATAAAATATTGAAAATAAAAAATAACTAAGATTTGCGATTTGGGCAGAGTTGCGGCGGAGCAGTGGATCTGGTGAGGCGAGCTGGCGGCGAGCCGAGCGAGGTTGGGGCAGAGCTCGGGCAGTGCCGGCGAATGTGGAAGATGGGGTCGTGCGGGATTAGCTGGAGGGGATTACGCATGGGATTAGTGGGAGCTCGTGTTTTTCTTCTTTTTTTTTTTTTACATTACGAGGCAAACTCTTGCGTCAGATTTTCAGTGAATCAACGGCCGTTGAGCGGTCTGACTATGGCGTCCCTTCAGACTATAGATAGGAAGTGTTTTCCAACAATATATATGGTTATAGTAAACGAGTTATCACTCGTCAAACATTTGTGTTTGCTCTATGTTTTTTTTTTGAAAGGCGCTTGCCCGGCTTTAGATGACTGAAGCCCGAGTGAGTTGCAAAAAACATCGACACTTCAGGCAAGGTTTGCAGAAAACACAAGTCTACGAAATTGTGCCAAAAACAACTAATTTTTTGTCTATTTTTTTGCAAAATATACTAGTTGACGACTTAGCCCGTTTTTAGCATGATTATGACAGATGGGTCCCGCAAATGATGATGTGGCGTAACGGTTCAAGTTAGACACAGTTAGGTGAGGGTTTTTCTAGATTTACAAAATAGACCCTATAATTTTACAAAGACCCGCTTAGTCAAAAATAATAAAAGCAATCGGGTCCTCCATGAGTTCATCTCCCACCGGTCCCGTGGTGGACGCCGGCGACCACTGCCTCCCCGTGCGCGACCGGCGAAGCTGCTGCTTGCTCCGGCGCGGCTGGGAGCGGGAGGGGGCGGCTGGGGTTCCCGATGGAAATGGCGCGCAACGGCGAGGGATTCCCATGGACATGGCTTGCGACGGCAGGTACTGCCATGGCGGCTGGGAGCAGAAGGGACGGCGGGGGTGGGGCCGGGCGCCGGCCGCCCGTGCACGCGCAGGTGGCAAGTAGCCCGAGCCGTCGACCACCTCATCTTCCACAGTTGGCGCCGCTCCACCCTGCCTTCTTCCGCCGCGGACGAGCTGCGGGACGAGGCGACGACCAGAGCATCGGGTGGCCGCGGCCATAGCAACTGGGCGAGGCAAGGACCAGAGCAATGGGAGGGAGAGTATGTCGGAGCTGGAGCCGCGCCTTGCGGGCCTCCCAGGCGGGCACCTCCTGGAGCAGTGGAGGCCACACGGCGGCCAGATGTGGCAGATCCGGCGCGACAGCGGCGGGGCCTGCCGGGGCGGACGCGAGCGCACGAGCAAGCGGCGGCGGCCAGCGCGACGCGAACGGCGCAGCAAGGGCGCGATCAGGAGACGGCGGACGCGAGCAGGCAGCGCACGGGCGCGAGCAGGCGACGGCGGTCGCAGCACCGGTCGCGCACCGGAGCAATCCCACCGGAGCGGTGGGAGATGAAGGTCCCGATTGCTTTTGTTTTCAGGGCTAAGGACCCGATTGCTTTTTTATTTTTTCAAAAAGGGTGTTGGTGTAAAATCGTATGTCTAACGGCGTCGCGTGCGAACCGTTACGCCACGTCAGCAAAAGTGGGCTCCGCATGTCATAATCGTCATTAAATGGGTCCAAACGAGCAACTAGTGTTTTTTGCAAAAATATAGACAAAAAATTAGTGATTTTGGCACAATTTCGTAAACTTGTGGTTCCTGCAAACCTTGCCTGAAGTGTCGATGTTTTTTGCAATTCACTCCTGAAGCCCTTAGCGTTTAAAAGACACACCCAAGGTTTGCGAAGACATAAAATCTAGATACAGCCCATTTGGGCGGCTCAAAATCTGCACACGCACACGATACAAGCCAGAAGGGCCCTTGGCTCAAAAGCCGAAACGACCATTCACTCTTCGTCTACTTGATTTGGTTCCCTTAGTTGTCTAGCGAACCTTCGGAGCCGACCGACTCAATCATCAATGATCGACGAGTCCTGGATCTTGCTTAGCGGCTTCATAGCTGCATGAGATAGTCATTTTGTACAAAACATGAGCTAGGTGTTCAATGAAGATTCCTTCAATCAAAGCTTTGTCACTGGGTTTGCCAAAGGGCCCAAGCTAGAGCAGCAAGAACTAGCCAAGTCATCCTACATGTGCTGCCAGATATCCGCGTGGTAATGGTGTGAAAGTCAGCAAAACATGCCGGCGCCCAGCTACACCTAGTAGCTTCTCTGATGCACCCCAAAGGAATTGTGCCATGATGCAAGAGAAGAACATATGGCTTCTATTCAACATGGTGGTCGATGCCCTCGCGGTCATTCTTGATAAGGCCAAAGCTTGTGGCCATCTCCGCGGCGTTGTCCCCCACCTTGTGTGTGTGTGTGTGTGGGGGGGGTGGTCTCCCTCCTCCAATATGCGGACGACACCATAGTTATGGTGGAGGGCTCCGCGTCCGACATCACCAACCTAAAGTTCCTCCTCCTGTGTTTCCAACAGATGTCTGGGCTTACCATTAACTTCAATAAGAGCGAAGTGATGGTCCTTGGCTATCCTCCAGAGGAGGCGATATCCATTGCGGACCTGCTGAACTGCCGCCTGGGTTCCTTCCCCACGACCTACCTGAGGATACCCATTAGTGACTCCAGACTCACCGTGGCTGACCTCCGCCCGACGGTGACTCGGATGCAGCACCGGGTTGAACCCTGGCGGGGACGTTGGCTGTCGAAAGCGGCCAGGGTGATTCTAATCAACTCCTCGCTTGCTAGCCTTCTTTGGTTCCTCATGAGCTTCTACAGCCTCCATGAGACCCTCCATCAGGAGGTCGCTAAATACTAGTCGAGGTTCTATTGGGCGGGCGAGGGAGACAAGCAGAAGTATCATATGGTGAGCTGGCCCGGCATTTGCAAACCCAAAGACCAGGGTGGCCTTGGGATCCTGTCATCTCGCCGAATGAACATTGCTCTCCTGACTCGCTGGCTGTGGCCTCTAGCGTACTATCATCCGTAATAAATACCTGAGGGGCCAACCTCTGGCCTTTTGCCGGCGTACGGGTGGATCCCAGTTCTGGCAGTCCGTGATCCAGCTTCTGCCCGTCCTCCGCATCGGTACGTCCATCTCTGTTGGATCCGGGTCCTCGACCCTGTTCTAGTTCGACCGATGGCTTGGGGACTCCCCCTTGGCTGTGCGATTCCCAGAGCTCTTTGCCATTGCGGCTGACCCTCGGGTCTCCGTCGAGACGGCCCTTATTTACTTAGGGCGTCTCGCTTTCCGTCACCCCTTCGGCCCCCTCGAGGTGGCTTCTTGGGACTCCCTCCTCCAAGACGTGGCCCTTATGCCGATGAACGTCGAGGAGGACCAGGATGCCATTTCTTGGCACCTTGAGCCGTCTGGCCGCTTCTCCACGAAGTCCTTGTACGCCGCCATCGCGCCCTCGATGGCCCCGGAACCCTTTAGCCTGATATGGGACATCCGCCTCCCTCTGAAGATCAGGATCTTCCTATGGCAATGGATCTGTGGACGCCTCCCCTCTAGGGTTGAAGTCCTCAAGCGTAACGGCCCGAGCGATGGGAGGTGTCCCATATGTGGCATGATCGAGGATGCTAACCACATCTTCTTTTCGTGCTCTACTGCCCAGTTCATGTGGGCCTGCTTCCGCGAAACGGTTGGTGGACAGTGGTGCAATACCAACTTCCCCGACTTACTTGCGGAACTCAACGCCTCCCCTCCTCGCTACCGCCATATTAGATGGCTGTGCATTGGGATCCTTGCCTGGACGCTTTGGAACATTCGCAACAAGCTTGTCATTCAGAAGGTCCCTCTTCGACGTGCGACTGATGCTATCTTCAAAATGTGCGGTTACTTGCAGCTTTGGCGACCGCTTAGCCGCCCCCCAGGACCGGGACGTCATCACCACCCTCCTCTCCGATCTTTGCTCGATGGCGCTCGCGTGCCACCCCCCCGCTTCCTCCCCCTCCGCCAGAGCCTGACTAGGCCGTCTGGTAGCTTTGCGCTTTGCGCTGTCCGCTGTGTTGTGTGTGTTTAGGGCTTGTTGTGCTGTGCCCTCAGCTCTGACCCTTGTGACTTATTTGTGTACCTGTGGACCTCCGTGTGCGTGTGTGTGGGCTTGTTTGGAACCTTGTTGGATGCTTGATTTGGGCGGTTGCTTTATAATATAAAGCGGGGCGAAAGCCTTTTTCGGTATCTTCGACCACACCACATAAAAGCACATAGTCCATCCCCAGGATCATGTCGCTTTTGCACTTCAGTTCCACTTGGGAGGTGATCTCTAGTAAGTTGCCTTAAGAAAATCTTGATCTTGGTGGGAATCTTTGCCTTCCAGATATCCATCACTTGAAATTTGGCCGCACCTTGATGCAAAGGGTGATATAAGGATTTGGTTGAGAACTGACCAGAAGGTCCAAGCTTCCAAGTGAAGGTACCTTCTGCCATCTAGGGAGATATCGAGCCTAATAATATTGCCAATCTCTGCCACTGTGTGCTCCGCTTGTCCCAGGGGTCGTTGGAGTGTGTGTCGCCATTGGCCATGCTGCCATATATCACTAAACATCGCGTCACGATCTCGGGCGATGGTGAACAGCTCAGAAAACTCATATGCTAGAGGGGTCTGTCCAATCCATTGGTCAAGCCAGAACACGGTGGTTTCTCCATTCCCTACGTGATGACCGCGCCAATGTGGAGTAAGTGACGGATCTTCCCCATAGTTTTTTTTAGAATTGTGAGCCATGTGCGGTCGAAGCCTTCACAAAGAGGGCTCTCTGCAAATATTTATAGTGAATGATATCTGGCCACGGCCCACCTGCCTTGTTAAGATCTTGCAAGCCCATTTGGTCATCAAGCCCACGGCCCAACTAGTTTGGTGTTGATGATGCCTAAGCCCCCAACCTCCTTGGGGGCGCATAGGGTGCTCTTTTTTCCAGAATCCTTCTCCCAAAAAATTCTGGATCAAACATAATCAAATTTCACATGGACACCATCTTGTAATAAAAAGAATCCCATGATGAACATTGGGAGACTGGACAGACAAGAGTTTATGAGCGTTGATTTTCCCCCGGTCGACTAATGCTTTCCAATCCATGGTTCGCGTCGCTTGCCGACCTGGTCCATGATAAACTCAAAGTCTTCGATTCTTAGATGAAAATTAGTTAACGACATCCCAAGGTATTTGATAGGAAGGTTCGGGGGTCCCCATCCTTCCTCCCCTCCCTCCGCTGCCGCCGAAGGACGCCGCCGGCTATAGCCCGGGGTTGACGGCGGTGGCGGGGGTCTTCCCTCTTGCCTGCGCCGTGGGGGCGGTGCGGAGCCCCGCGGCCTGGGTGGCACGGCCGATCTGGCCTAGCGGCACGGCGGGTGCCTCGGCCAAGGGCGGCGATGGTGGCGGGTGCGACAGCCAGCCCTGCCTCGGGCAGCGTGCCGGTGTTCGGCGGTGGCGGCCTGGTCTGCGGTGACAGTCCATCTGACCTCGGATCGGCGGTGGCGGCATGGAGGGCCTGGTGGTTGGGTCGGCACCATGCGGGTTGTGCCCTCCGGACAGATCTGATCTGGCCGGTGCGTCTACGCTTCGATGTCGGCGGCTCAGATCGGCGGCGACCCGTGCACACAATACGTGATGGAGGTTCTTCGAGCGGATCCAGGTGAAAACCTTGTGCTCGGCTTGATGCCAAGACCGGCGTTGGTGGCACCCTTTTGTGTCATTACCTTCTTGAAGGCATCGCCGTGGAGAAGCTCTAGACCTCTATCCGCTACCTTCGGGTGAAACCCTAGATCAGTTGATCGGATGACGGCGGCGCGTTGGTGTCGTTTCCTCCTTGGGGGTGTCATTCTTGGAGGCGTACACGGGATCGAGGGACCAGCGGACGCCTTTTTTGGTGGAGCGGTGCTTCCTTCACATTGATGACGGCGGATCTCGGCGACGTGGTGCAGTGGAGACTCGGCGCCCGATGCGTGGTGATGGACTCGCGCAGGTGGAGGTAGTTGTGTGGCGTCAAGGTGGCGTCGATGGCGGAGTGGCCTGACAAGGTAGAAGCCTCAATATCTGCTCTGAAGACGAACCTGTGGAAGATGGCGGCGACGACACATGTGAGTGCGTCAGACTAGTTTATGCCCCAGACCCGGTATGTGGCTCGGCTGGGGCTTCTGGCTTTTGATGATAGGCTTAGGTGAGTAGTCCGGGTATTTGGCCCAGATAGCACCCCTTCATCATATGGATAGGAGTAGTGACATATGTTGCCAAGATGGCGGATTCAGGCATATTGTTGTAATACTTTGTAAGGTCCTCGAGAATAATCAATAAAGTGGCCGTATGCATCTCCCAGATGCAGAGGCCGGGGGTCATCCTCCTTTTCTTAAAAAAAAATTGATAGGAAGGGTCCCGAGCTGGCAATTCATCATGTGGGCAGAGCACGCAGCTATTCCTCGAGGTCTCCTCAAGTGAAAAAAGCCTCACTCTTGTCATAATTGATCTTTAGACCCGACATAGACTCAAAGCCCACCAGCAAGAATTTGAGATTGACAATGCTGGCCGGGTTGTTTTTTATCATTATAAAGTTACATCGAACTATAGCCATACCCCATACATGGTCTTATGCACGTATTACTTGAGAAGAAATCCTTGATAAAGTTAGGCAGAAGTACATTTCAGTATATAAATTCAAGAGAAAGAGATTCTACCATGCACATGTTCTGTGCATTATCTGCCATGCACTGAGTTGGACGTTCATACCTCCACCAATGTATTCACTAAATAGTGTTCCTTCCATGTGACACCTTTTTCCGTCATGCGTGGCAATGTTTTCCCTAGATTCCCTCCACCTCTCTACTCCCTTGCCTCGTACACCGCACATACAATGAGTTTTCTCTCCCACTCACTAGTACATGGATTTTATTTTTATTCTGAAACTATTAAACAACTGTGTATGTTGAAACAAATCTTGGACAAATATTACGTTTGAACCTGTGTCTTTCTTCCAATTATATCTTCAAAACATGCCCATATCGAATATGCTTTGACAATCTTGAAACATGACGAAACTTATAGGAAATGGACCGAACCACAAGAAACACGATGCAACATTACGGTACACACTGGAACAAGGTAGCACACAAACACAAAAGAAAACATTATAATGGCTCCAAAACGCGATGAAATCCAAAAAAATGGTGTGAAACACAAAGAAATTAACACTGTAGTGCACAACTGAACAAGTCAAAATAAAATAAAATAAGGCAACACCCAAGTACAGAAGGAAACATTATAGTGCACCCGAAATATGGTGAACCCCAACAAAATTGGTTGAAGCACACAGACACAATAGGACATTGTGGTGCACACCAGATTAAGGCAGCACACTGACACAAAAACATTATGGTGCACTCTCAGGACGAAACACAAAAAAAAATTAGATAATTATTATTCTTATATTGTAGGAAGTTGAATTTGTGTCTTACATGTTAGATGGTGCACTAAATAAAAACCACTATCCATATGAGTAGTTAAAAAATATTGCATTTGTGTTGTGAATAAATCATTTTAAAATATATTTAATTTGGTCTTATTTTAAATAACTCATCGGAATAAACACAATTGTTTGTACAAAATATGAATCAAGCTTTTGTTATGAAGATATCAGGCATCTAATTTTCAAATGAAACTCAACTAGTTGTGCCTACCTTGGACAGAGAATCTGGTTTAGTTGATACTAGCTAGGATGTTAGGTGAGGAAATCACAATGCATATCCCAATGTAGCATGCGTGGCTCCATGCATGAATGTCCAAGCCACTGAAAAGATAAGGTTGCAGTAACTAGCTAGTGTTATATGGCACTCCTCAAATCGCATTTCACCTTTCCATTTTGGTGTAATGGGACGATCAGCACATGATCATGTCTGTTGTAGTTGTTGTAGGCTAGGTAACATGCATCCAAAACATTTTGGTGCAATGGGACGATCGTAACTCACACATCTTGCAGCTGCATGTGTCAAGCAAAATAACAAACATGGACCATGAGTCCATGTCCATGTCTCCGTGATGATTATGAACATGCGTGTTGAGATCACACTGTTGATGATATCTTGAGGTTTCCTTGGTGGCTTTATGGATGGATTCAGTCAGAAAAAACCCCGTCACGGCTTTGTTTGTCCAACAGAATAACGTGCATCCGGGCGAACCATTTACTTGATGTAATTCTAGCATTGAAGATATTTGCTTGAACCCATCATCACTGATGCTCAACTAGTCCATTTGACAAGGCCCTAACTAGTAGCCTTAATAATATATAACAACATGATAACCCGGGGATTTCAGATTGTTAGGAGCAGAAGAATTAGCAGTAAAGTTCATTGCGCACTTGATAGAGGCAATGACACAAAAATAGATGCAGCACACCGACACAAAATGAAACATTATGGTGCACTCTAAAGCACGACGAAACTCAACAAAAATAGATTAAAAAAACATCCTTATATTATAAAATAAGAATTTGTGTGATACACTTAGATGCTGCACTCTGAAACAGAGTGAAAAATATCTGAATAAAAACTACTGTCCATATGAATAGTTTTAAAAAAAATATTGCATTTGGGTTTTGAAGGTTTTTTGAAAATATATTCAATATTGGTCTAGTTTTAAAGATCTCATACAAATAAACAAAATTGTTCAAACCAAATGTGAATCAAACTTTTATTAAAAAAGATACCAGACATCTCATTTTTAAAAGAAAATCAACTACATTTGGGGCTACATTTGATGGAGAATCCGGCTTGGTTGATACTAGACTAGGACATGGTAGGATGTTAGGTGAGAGAAATCACTATGCATATACCATTGAAGCATGCACGAGCGAGGTTCTTCACCTTATGCACAACAACGGTGGTGCGGTGCTTGCATATGAATGTCCAAGCCACCGAAAAGATAAGGCAGCAGTAACTAGCTAGTGTTTGCTGGCACTCCTCACATCGCATTTCGTCTTTCCATTTTGGTGCAATGGGACGATCAGCACATGGTACCTGCTGTTGCCGTAGGTTAGCTAGGTAATATGGATCCAAAACATTTTGGTGCAATGGGACGATCATAACTCACACGCATCGTGCAGCTGTATGTATCAAACAAAATGACAAACATGGATGATGATGATGAAATGAGTCTTGAGATCAGAGTGTTGTTGATATGTTGGAAGTCACAGCTTTGTTTGTCCAACCGAATAACATGCATCCGGGCAAACCATTTACTTGATCTAATTCTAGCGTTTTGGAGATATTTGCTTGAAGCCATCGTTATTACTGATGCTCAACTAGTCCCTTTGACAAAAGCCCTAACCAGTAGCCTTAATAATATGCTAAATAACAGCATGATACACCGGGGGTTTCTGATCGTTAGGAACAGAAAAGGAATTACTAGCTACTCCGTAGTAAATTTCATTGCACACGTACTTGATAGAGCCAATGAAACATGCATTCTTTGGTCGTAACATTACACTGATAAAGAGTAGTGAAATCATCCCCAGAATCAGAAGGAAAAAATAAACAGTGAAATCAAGCATGTAACAGTGTAACATGCATGCTCTGCAACATAGATAAACCAAGCTAAGCTCTTGCGGAGCCATGATTGAGAGATCGAGCTCTTGCGGAGTACATAGCAGTACCAAATGTTTATTGCATACATCATCAAGCTAATAGACCCAAATCTAGTGATCGACTACTAAGTAGTAACTGCAGGGAGGGATCCATACTATAGAGACTAGAGAGTCCCGTAGCAGCTCCGGATTTCGGCTCAGGCCATGCCTGCTTATTCCTGCGCTGCAGCTCCTCTAGCTAGAATCTAGCAACCAACACAGCCTCCTCCGCCACCGCCACCACCACAGCCCCCTCCGCCACCGCCCCCTCCGCCGCAACAAGCACCGCCGCGGCACCGCCTCCGCTAGATGAAGCTACAGCTGCCGCAGCAAGAAAGTGGGCGGTATTATTACCGTCGGCTGATGTGGTCGACGACGAACTTGCAGTGGTCGGCGCCGCCCGCGGTGGCGGTGCCCTGCTGGCCTTCTTCTTCTCCGGCCTTTTGCCGCAGAGGAGGACCGTGACCGATATGGCCACCACCCCCAGCAGCAGAAGGAGCCACGGCGTCTGCTGCGCCTGCGTCCCCAAGCCCGCAGCAGCAGCGGAGGCCAGAAGAGCTCGCTTCATTCTGCTATGGTCCCTCCCTGGCCTCTACCACTGGATATCTCTCACGAATTTGAGTTTGGATCAAGTGCAGAGCAAGATTTGAGGAGGAAGACAGAGTAGCGAGGGAGAGAGAGAGAGAGGAAGAGGGGATACTGCAGGAACCCACGCCTCTCTCTGAAACCCCGGCCGTGAATAAGTAATCGAGGGCTCGACGCTATTTTTCTTTTCATTTTTTTGACTTGAAGGGCGCGACGCTAGTAAATTCCTCCTACTTTTTTTTTGAGACAAAATTCCTCATTCGCTGCTGGGTCGCAACCCAAGTTGGCGTTTTGTCAGCTTCCCAGTGGTTTTACTGATTTTTTTTTGCGGTTTTCGGTGACTTTTTCACAGTGTGTCCGGTTTTCTATGGGTTTTTTCGTTCCTTTTCGCTTCGTTTTTTCTTTTCTTTTCTTTTTATTTTTCCAATTTTCTTTTTTATACTTGTCTTTTCTTTTTTAAATGCAAATGCATGGTGAATATATTTTTAATACAAGGTGATTTTTTCATACACATTGAACATTTTTTATATATGTTGAGCCTTTTTAATGCATGGTGAACTTCTTAATATATGATGAACTTTATTATATATAGTAAATTTTCTTAATATCTTTTTTGAAAAGTAAAAACGGGTGGAGTAAACCTGTTTTTATTTTCTTTGCTTTAGTTTTTTTTTCTCTATCTAGAAGTGGAATAGAATAATCCGGTTGAAGGGTAATGATCATACGTTGACAAAGCAATAAGCACTAGGGTCCACCCGCCCGCCAGTTCGAAAAGCCGGTTTCCTCCCCTTCCGCTCAAGTTAAAGGTTCTGGGCTACGGCTTCCGGTTCGGACACTGAATAATGAGAGAATCGTAGAAGTTATCCGAAGTACAGATTTTTTTTCCCAATATTTGTTGACCATTTTTTTAATTATGATGATTTTTATAATTATATGGTGAACTTTTGATATATAGTGTTATTTTTTTAATATACATTGAGGTTTTATTTTTAATATGGAATGAACTCTTTTTTAATGGATGATGAATTTTTAAAAATATACGGTAAACTGTTTTTATATACAATAACTTTTAAATGGAAGGTTTACTCTTCTTAAGACCTATTGAACATTTTTAAATATTTCTTAATTTTTTAAATATGTTTAATATATATTAGATCCGTGAAATAATATCCAACAGGCGAGTTCTCAAAAAATTCAAATTAAAAATGAACGATAAAAATAGAAGAAGAAAAACTTGCTCAAGTGAGCTTGCTATAGTGGGCCACCCCATTTTGCGCCTTCCTCAAGTGTGGTTCCCCCTATTTGACTCCAACATGTGTCAGCCACGAGGTCTCGTCGAGGCTAAGTCTTTACGTTGCACATGTCACTGGGTCATAGCAGTGATTGGGTCTACGTATCCTCTTGGCTCGGGCCGAACCTTTTGGAGTAGAAGAGATGGAAGTAGTCGACGCGACATCCTTCCCGTTGAACGAAGCTCAAAGTAATCTTCCCAAGATGCCAGTGATGTCGACTGTGAAGACCACTTGGCGAGTAATGTCGAAGTTGACGCGACAGACAATATGGCATTTCAATAGACAATACTTGCTCCGGAACTGGAGGCAGTATGTTAGGAGGTAGTTGCGCTGGCAAGACTGGTTCGGCCATGGATGAAGGTGGCGGTATTTCACGGAGCATGAAGAAATGGAAGACTGGGTGGATACGACTTGTCTCTGCGAACTTGAGGTTGCACGAGACATTAACCAATTTGACCGAATAGTCCAAATTATTGAATAGAGAGTTTATGGTTAGTATGTTTAGTGGTGGAGATTTTGACATAAGGCTGCAGCTTGAGGTAAACCAAGTTGCCAACTCCAAAAGTGCGGTCTGGGCGTTTCTTGTCCGCTTGTCCCTACTTCCTCTGGTTTGCTAAGAAAAAGTGTTGTTTCAGTAGACTGGCCACTAATTTTCATTCTTGCATCCATGATGCCAGCTCAGGAACTTCACATAGTGAAGGATCTACAACCCCGAAGTGTTTGGAGGACGACCATATAAAACTTCAAAAGGTGAGCTCACCAAAGTGGACTTGTACGAGGTAGTGTACCAGTATGCCGCCAGATAGAGCCGTTCAAACCACACTACAAGGATTCCGGTCTATTGCAACAAAAATTATTGCTACAACTATCTTTTGTTGCAATAAAATGCTATATTACCACAAAATTCCAGTTTGTGGTAACAGGATCCACATATTGCCACAATTTTGTTTCATCGCGCTAAGTACTCATTTTGTTGCAATAGAAGCCATGTATTGCAACAAGCTACATCGTCGTTGCAATATGATATTGCTATTGCGACAGTTTCGTCTCGTTGCATGAATGTGTCATCTTGTTGCAATAAAGGCTAGGTATTGCAACAAAGTACATCTTTGTGGTTATATTTAGACATATATTGCAACAATCCTGACTTGTGGCGCTAGTCATAGATACTGTTGCAAAATAATGGCTTTGTATTGCAACAAAGCATGTATTGGTTGTAATATGGTGGCTTTTGCCTCATCTTCATTGCCTTGCAATAACTATTACATATTGCGAGAAATTAAGCATCCATGGTAATACGTACAACATAATGCAACAATCCTCTAGTGTTGCCAAAAAAAGGAGCAGGATATTGCAACGATATTCTCTATAGTGCTCCTGGTTTTTCTCTTGATTTATCATACTATTTCTTAGGATATGATTAAAGGGGCACACTAGTTTATAGAGGTATTAACACATTAGGTACCACAACTTGCACCTAAGTTGCATTTTAGTCACATATATTGCAAAGTGGACATCGGTGGTACCACAATTTGGAGGAACGCTCGCTTACGCGCGTGCGGAGCGTTGCACACTCACGGACACCCTTCACTCGCCCTACTGACCTCCACCGGTAGCAAGGTCATTCTCGACACCGGAAAGACGGCAAGCTCAGTGCCCTTCTCACAAAGGTGAGTCGTGAGCACTAAGCAGCACACATTCTCTTCCTAATTTTTTTGTATCTTGCTTGATGTGATTGTATGTATTTATGTGTGCTATTAATAAAAAGGAGATTCCATATAAAATTATGTGTTAAACAGAGAAATTGAGCAAAGTTGTATACTAGCTATTTTGGAGCACTCCCAGGCTCCATTTAAACGGCTCTTCAGCCACCAATTGAGCAGCATAACATTGTATCTCAGCCTAATTTCCAGCAAGAATTCATCAGCAGATCAACAGCACTACATCAAGATATATAACACAAGTTTCAACATGAAAGCACACAAGTTTCAAAGAGCCATACTTGTATAGATTGTTCACACAAAGACCATAGGTTGACGGCAAAGTAATGAAAATAGTGACAACACTAAAAACCACAAGTTCATAGCAACAGTGTGTACATAGCATCACTGTCAAAATAGCAACATCACTAAAAGAACAGAAAATACTCTTCTCTTCTCTTCATCACCAAACTGTTAGTGTTGGGCACTAGCTTTTGTTCTCATTTTCCACAATAGATGACACTATGCAGGGGGTGCCTTGCTTGAACCTGTTTCACATTAGATTAAACTTTAGGAGAGATACTACTCGTAGGTAACCATAAAAAAAGTTCAGGGACTTATATTCATGGCTTAAACATTTGAAAAGCACCTTACCAACAGATTAAAAACTATAAAAAGAACCCCTGGTCATCATCTGATTCTTCTTGTCTATCGCCACGAAATGGCCGTCGTTGGCATAGGTTGTTGCCACAAATGTCTATCGCCACGACATACCAGTCTCCACAATTCGGTACATGTTGCATTAAAGCTATCTCCACAAAGCAAATTGTGGCATCAGGTGAGTGTTGCCACGGAAAAACATGTGGCAACTTCCCGCATGAATGTTGCAATAGCACACTTTATTGCCACAATTGCCTTTTTGTGGTAATAACCTATTACCATGTGTCCAGGTTAACGGCTGCCAACGAATGTCGTTTCGTGGCAATAGGTACTTATCGCCACGAAACAGCATGTATTGCAACAATTTTTTGTTGCAATAGACCCGAATCCTTGTAGTGCCACTTGTGCGGGCAGTTGGCGACAAAACAACATAAATAAGATTTGAGGCATTGATAAATCCTCTCTATGGTGTCATTCATCTATGAATGATAAGCAAAGGACATCATAAACTTAGTGTCAACAAGCAAAAACAAATCACGCCACAGGTTGCTTGTAAAGACCTGATCTCGATCAAAAACAATAGCTTGGGGCACCCTTGGAGCTTGGACACATTCTGCATGTAAGTGTGTGTGACACTTGTGCAGCTGTGAAAGGATGCTTCACTGCAACAAAGTGGGCATACCTAGACAAGTTATCAACAATAACCATGATGCAGGTGATAAGTTCCTATATAAGTTCTAGTTAACAAAGTGGGTTGGAAGTTCTGGACCTCAGAGCACAAAACAAATCACAAACGAGTAAATTCGTATATAAGTTCTTTAATCAGCATGATATTCCATTCGCTAAGTTGATCGGCAATGCATACTACAGTGATAGCCAAGTGACAACTTTCCCTACTAAAGTTGTCTCATTCTGGCGGAAAGACCATTGCTCTATACCCAATGAATTTAAGGCTAGGACCATTTGCAATATATAAAAAGGTAACATTGTTAAGTTACGATACGACAAATGGCATGATGACAAGTTTCTGGTAATATATCCTCAGCTATTTTCATTTGCGAAAGACTTTGGTTGTGCACATGTATATGTTATGACTGATTTATATGACATATTCCATTTTCCAATGTCTTCGAGTGTTGTTCATCAAAGTTTGGAGCTACGAGAGCTGCTAATTAGCATCTATGATACTTATGTTACTGGTACTTGGAATTCTACTGGTCTAGCAATAATAGTCCACCAAAAGGATATGCATTAAACTAGTTGGATATGGAAATAAGCCACCCACCCCTCTGCTTAGGCAGACAATATGATTTTGAGATCCATTGGAAAAGCTTAGGAGATCGCCACGGCCCAGGGATCGGTCGTCCCATTTTTTCCGTTACCTATGCGTGAACACTAGCGATCCTGGAGTAAAATCGGGAACCAAACGGGTGGAGGAAAACAAACCTTATAATTTGGAATACCACTCAAAAGCTTACACACCTAATATTAGGGAATTGGGGGGGTTACAAAGTTCATCATCACATAATTCAAAAGTCCATCATAATACAAATGCAATGAGAAGATTATTTGGTCCAAAAAAACAACATTTTTAGCTTTTGTTTGGATTTTGGACTTCAACTCTATGTAACCAAAGATAATCATAAACTGAAAATAAAAGACAATGTGTATGTATCATACCTATAGTACATAGATGTGAGAAAATATGATTTTTTTACTTCAATTTTTTTTTGCTTTTTCTGTACAACTAGTGGTAATTGAGATACATTGAACACTACAAAATAACACGATAATTTCACTCTTTGTATTTTTATTAGTTTTAATCATCCAGTTTATAATTCTTAGACAATATCTCTATAACTCTCCCTCTCATGATTTTTCTTTCCATCTCTTTAGCACCACACTTAAATTTCAATTTTGAAACAGTAATCATCATTAGCAAAGAGATGGAAAATTTTGTCAAATTTATATCATTTCTCAATCATGTAATCAACACCTAAAACTAATATGTTGCCCTATGTGCTCGCTAATAGTGGGACATTTATCGGTGCCCAATCTTCAATTTTCAAGTCGCTGGTTTACATGAATGCGCTCTTATGATGATGGCCCATGCGAGTACCTATTTTACTATGTGTTTTGTTAACGAATTTGCAGGCTGTTTGTGATAAAATTGTGCATTGTACGCATGCACGATGGGCAATACTCCCTCGGTTCATGATGTATTAAGTTTGATCAAACCATGATCTAAGGTTTCTGCACCATCACCCCTACTATGATGGCAGATCATCGTGCGGGGAGGCCCCTACTAGTGTTCGTCCTACCTGTAGGAGCTGTACTTTTTCCCCGTCTCGATGTTGTAGGAAGAAACCCCTACTAGTGTTATGCTCTAAACCTTTTGTGGTGCAGATTTGAGACGCCCATCACTAGTAACTCATCATTGGCAATTGGTGACCAATTACGGGCGACATAGCAATGATGGGTAGTCGAGAAGTGCCCGGTGGCCTTATTAGTGACAGGTGATCTGAAAGTGCTCAGTGGCCTTAACAGTGACATGGTCCGGCACTTGCGCCTGTCACTAATGTTATTTTGAGTTTTGAACAATAAATAATGCATATTTACTCTTAGTCGGGAAACAAATTTAATTCCATTTCGCCAAAACAACACAAAAAAATAATTTGATTCCATTTCATCATAACAACACAAATATAACCTTCATTAGATGCATTCCTTTTCATAAGAAAATGACATCACCTCCAAATAATGAATCATGCTATTTGTCATCCTATGACAAACCCTAATAAACCCCAACAGTTAGGCATTGTGAGAGGCGTGTCCTGGTGTAGTCATAATTCCAGTAGGTTGACACAAGCGTTGATCCCATCTTCATCTCCCTCGGACCGCCGGATGTTTACCTATAACAGCGTAAACACATCAAACATTTTTTTGAATAAGAACAATAAAACGTATCAGGTATCTTCTATTAATATATATCTTTACTAAACATTTGTTTGTAGATATACTATTAATTAACATTAGCATTAAAGTATCTTTATTCAAATAGTATCTTACAACGTTAGTCTGAGGTATATTTACTAATACAATAGCTTATAGATTTAGTATTAAGTTTCTTTACTAAAAATACTCCCTCCGTCCCATAATATAAGAGCATTTTGACACAACACTAGTGTAAAAATGCTCATATATTATGGGACGAGGCAGTAGCTTATATCTTATACTGAGTATCTTTAATAAAAGCGAATCAACTTTAGTTATTTATTGAATTATAGCTTATAGCAAATGTAACTATCACTATTGTTTTGCACCAATGGGCGAGACAAGTGATCTACTGCTTTCCCTCCCACACCACACACACACAATGAGTTCTCTCCCACTCACTAGTACATGGATATATTTTCATTCTTACATTTGAAACAACTGTATGCATTGAAATAAATCTCAAATGAATATTACGCTTGAACGTGTGTCTTTATTTGGATGATATCCTCAAAATAAGCCTAATATCGAATATGCTTTTGACAATTTTGAAACACGGCGAAACTTATAGGAAATGACCCGAAGCACAAGAAACACAATGCAACATTATGGTACACACTAGAAAACATTATAATGGCTCCAAAACACGATGAAATCCAAAAGCATTGTGTGAAACACAATGAAACATTGTGGTGCCAATCAAGAAGTCGAAAATTAAGGCAACACAAGTACACAACCAAATATTACAATACACCCCAAAATACGGTGAAACCCAACCAAATTGGTTGAAGCGTAGACAATGAGGCATTGTAGTGCACACAGATTAAGGCACACACCGACACAAAATGAAACATTATGGTGCGCTCTAAAACATGATGAAACCTAAGGAAAAGAGATAATCTATCACTCTTATATTATAGGAAGTTGAATTTGTGTGTTACATGTTAGATGGTGCACTAAATATAAACCACTGTCCATATGAATAGTTAAAAAATAGTGCATTTTTGTTGTGTATAAATTATTTTATTAAATATTTAATTTTGGTCTTGTTTCAAGACAATTGTTGAACAAAAATGCAAATCAAGCTTAGCTTTTGTTACAAAAGATATCAGGCATCTAATGCGACAGTTTCGTCTCGTTGCATGAATGTGTCATCTTGTTGCAATAAAGGCTAGGTATTGCAACAAAGTACATCTTTGTGGTTATATTTAGACATATATTGCAACAATCCTGACTTGTGGCGCTAGTCATAGATACTGTTGCAAAATAATGGCTTTGTATTGCAACAAAGCATGTATTGGTTGTAATATGGTGGCTTTTGCCTCATCTTCATTGCCTTGCAATAACTATTACATATTGCGAGAAGTTAAGCATCCATGGTAATACGTACAACATAATGCAACAATCCTCTAGTGTTGCCAAAAAAAGGAGCAGGATATTGCAACGATATTCTCTATAGTGCTCCTGGTTTTTCTCTTGATTTATCATACTATTTCTTAGGATATGATTAAAGGGGCATACTAGTTTATAGAGGTATTAACACATTAGGTACCACAACTTGCACCTAAGTTGCATTTTAGTCACATATATTGCAAAGTGGACATCGGTGGTACCACAATTTGGAGGAACGCCACACTTCAGCAGCGTCTTGGAGCGTTGCACACTCACGGACACCCTTCACTCGCCCTACTGACCTCCACCGGTAGCAAGGTCATTCTCGACACCGGAAAGACGGCAAGCTCAGTGCCCTTCTCACAAAGGTGAGTCGTGAGCACTAAGCAGCACACATTCTCTTCCTAATTTTTTTGTATCTTGCTTGATGTGATTGTATGTATTTATGTGTGGTATTAATAAAAAGGAGATTCCATATAAAATTATGTGTTAAACAGAGAAATTGAGCAAAGTTGTATACTAGCTATTTTGGAGCACTCCCAGGCTCCATTTAAAACGGCTCTTCAGCCACCAATTGAGCAGCATAACATTGTATCTCAGCCTAATTTCCAGCAAGAATTCATCAGCAGATCAACAGCACTACATCAAGATATATAACACAAGTTTCAACATGAAAGCACACAAGTTTCAGCAGCCATACTTGTATAGATTGTTCACACAAAAGACCATAGGTTGACGGCAAAGTAATGAAAATAGTGACAACACTAAAAACCACAAGTTCATAGCAACAGTGTGTACATAGCATCACTGTCAAAATAGCAACATCACTAAAAGAACAGAAAATACTCTTCTCTTCTCTTCATCACCAAACTGTTAGTGTTGGGCACTAGCTTTTGTTCTCATTTTCCACAATAGATGACACTATGCAGGGGGTGCCTTGCTTGAACCTGTTTCACATTAGATTAAACTTTAGGAGAGATACTACTCGTAGGTAACCATAAAAAAAGTTCAGGGACTTATATTCATGGCTTAAACATTTGAAAAGCACCTTACCAACAGATTAAAAACTATAAAAGAACCCCGGTCATCATCATCGATTCTTCTTGTCTATCGCCACGAAATGGCCGTCGTTGGCATAGGTTGTTGCCACAAATGTCTATCGCCACGACATACCAGTCTCCACAATTCGGTACATGTTGCATTAAAGCTATCTCCACAAAGCAAATTGTGGCATCAGGTGAGTGTTGCCACGGAAAAACATGTGGCAACTTCCCGCATGAATGTTGCAATAGCACACTTTATTGCCACAATTGCCTTTTTGTGGTAATAACCTATTACCATGTGTCCAGTTGCAACGGCTGCCAACGAATGTCGTTTCGTGGCAATAGGTACTTATCGCCACGAAACAGCATGTATTGCAACAATTTTTTGTTGCAATAGACCCGAATCCTTGTAGTGCCACTTGTGCGGGCAGTTGGCGACAAAACAACATAAATAAGATTTGAGGCATTGATAAATCCTCTCTATGGTGTCATTCATCTATGAATGATAAGCAAAGGACATCATAAACTTAGTGTCAACAAGCAAAAACAAATCACGCCACAGGTTGCTTGTAAAGACCTGATCTCGATCAAAAACAATAGCTTGGGGCACCCTTGGAGCTTGGACACATTCTGCATGTAAGTGTGTGTGACACTTGTGCAGCTGTGAAAGGATGCTTCACTGCAACAAAGTGGGCATACCTAGACAAGTTATCAACAATAACCATGATGCAGGTGATAAGTTCCTATATAAGTTCTAGTTAACAAAGTGGGTTGGAAGTTCTGGACCTCAGAGCACAAAACAAATCACAAACGAGTAAATTCGTATATAAGTTCTTTAATCAGCATGATATTCCATTCGCTAAGTTGATCGGCAATGCATACTACAGTGGTAGCCAAGTGACAACTTTCCCTACTAAAGTTGTCTCATTCTGGCGGAAAGACCATTGCTCTATACCCAATGAATTTAAGGCTAGGACCATTTGCAATATATAAAAAGGTAACATTGTTAAGTTACGATACGACAAATGGCATGATGACAAGTTTCTGGTAATATATCCTCAGCTATTTTCATTTGCGAAAGACTTTGGTTGTGCACATGTATATGTTATGACTGATTTATATGACATATTCCATTTTCCAATGTCTTCGAGTGTTGTTCATCAAAGTTTGGAGCTACGAGAGCTGCTAATTAGCATCTATGATACTTATGTTACTGGTACTTGGAATTCTACTGGTCTAGCAATAATAGTCCACCAAAAGGATATGCATTAAACTAGTTGGATATGGAAATAAGCCACCCACCCCTCTGCTTAGGCAGACAATATGATTTTGAGATCCATTGGAAAAGCTTAGGAGATCGCCACGGCCCAGGGATCGGTCGTCCCATTTTTTCCGTTACCTATGCGTGAACACTAGCGATCCTGGAGTAAAATCGGGAACCAAACGGGTGGAGGGAAAACAAACCTTATAATTTGGAATACCACTCAAAAGCTTACACACCTAATATTAGGGAATTGGGGGGGGGGGGTTACAAAAGTTCATCATCACATAATTCAAAAGTCCATCATAATACAAATGCAATGAGAAGATTATTTGGTCCAAAAAAACAACATTTTTAGCTTTTGTTTGGATTTTGGACTTCAACTCTATGTAACCAAAGATAATCATAAACTGAAAATAAAAGACAATGTGTATGTATCATACCTATAGTACATAGATGTGAGAAAATATGATTTTTTTACTTCAATTTTTTTTTGCTTTTTCTGTACAACTAGTGGTAATTGAGATACATTGAACACTACAAAATAACACGATAATTTCACTCTTTGTATTTTTATTAGTTTTAATCATCCAGTTTATAATTCTTAGACAATATCTCTATAACTCTCCCTCTCATGATTTTTCTTTCCATCTCTTTAGCACCACACTTAAATTTCAATTTTGAAACAGTAATCATCATTAGCAAAGAGATGGAAAATTTTGTCAAATTTATATCATTTCTCAATCATGTAATCAACACCTAAAACTAATATGTTGCCCTATGTGCTCGCTAATAGTGGGACATTTATCGGTGCCCAATCTTCAATTTTCAAGTCGCTGGTTTACATGAATGCGCTCTTATGATGATGGCCCATGCGAGTACCTATTTTACTATGTGTTTTGTTAACGAATTTGCAGGCTGTTTGTGATAAAATTGTGCATTGTACGCATGCACGATGGGCAATACTCCCTCGGTTCATGATGTATTAAGTTTGATCAAACCATGATCTAAGGTTTCTGCACCATCACCCCTACTATGATGGCAGATCATCGTGCGGGGAGGCCCCTACTAGTGTTCGTCCTACCTGTAGGAGCTGTACTTTTTCCCCGTCTCGATGTTGTAGGAAGAAACCCCTACTAGTGTTATGCTCTAAACCTTTTGTGGTGCAGATTTGAGACGCCCATCACTAGTAACTCATCATTGGCAATTGGTGACCAATTACGGGCGACATAGCAATGATGGGTAGTCGAGAAGTGCCCGGTGGCCTTATTAGTGACAGGTGATCTGAAAGTGCTCAGTGGCCTTAACAGTGACATGGTCCGGCACTTGCGCCTGTCACTAATGTTATTTTGAGTTTTGAACAATAAATAATGCATATTTACTCTTAGTCGGGAAACAAATTTAATTCCATTTCGCCAAAACAACACAAAAAAATAATTTGATTCCATTTCATCATAACAACACAAATATAACCTTCATTAGATGCATTCCTTTTCATAAGAAAATGACATCACCTCCAAATAATGAATCATGCTATTTGTCATCCTATGACAAACCCTAATAAACCCCAACAGTTAGGCATTGTGAGAGGCGTGTCTGGTGTAGTCATAATTCCAGTAGGTTGACACAAGCGTTGATCCCATCTTCATCTCCCTCGGACCGCCGGATGTTTACCTATAACAGCGTAAACACATCAAACATTTTTTTGAATAAGAACAATAAAACGTATCAGGTATCTTCTATTAATATATATCTTTACTAAACATTTGTTTGTAGATATACTATTAATTAACATTAGCATTAAAGTATCTTTATTCAAATAGTATCTTACAACGTTAGTCTGAGGTATATTTACTAATACAATAGCTTATAGATTTAGTATTAAGTTTCTTTACTAAAAAATACTCCCTCCGTCCCATAATATAAGAGCATTTTTGACACAACACTAGTGTAAAAATGCTCATATATTATGGGACGGAGGCAGTAGCTTATATCTTATACTGAGTATCTTTAATAAAACCGAATCAACTTTAGTTATTTATTGAATTATAGCTTATAGCAAATGTAACTATCACTATTGTTTTGCACCAATGGGCGAGACAAGTGATCTACTGCTTTCCCTCCCACACCACACACACACAATGAGTTCTCTCCCACTCACTAGTACATGGATATATTTTCATTCTTACATTTGAAACAACTGTATGCATTGAAATAAATCTCAAATGAATATTACGCTTGAACGTGTGTCTTTATTTGGATGATATCCTCAAAATAAGCCTAATATCGAATATGCTTTTGACAATTTTGAAACACGGCGAAACTTATAGGAAATGACCCGAAGCACAAGAAACACAATGCAACATTATGGTACACACTAGAAAACATTATAATGGCTCCAAAACACGATGAAATCCAAAAGCATTGTGTGAAACACAATGAAACATTGTGGTGCCAACTGAAGAAGTCAGAAAATTAAGGCGACACAGAAGTACACAACCAAATATTACAATACACCCCAAAATACGGTGAAACCCAACCAAATTGGTTGAAGCGTAGACAATGAGGCATTGTAGTGCACACCAGATTAAGGCAGCACACCGACACAAAATGAAACATTATGGTGCGCTCTAAAACATGATGAAACCCAAGGAAAAAGAGATAATCTATCACTCTTATATTATAGGAAGTTGAATTTGTGTGTTACATGTTAGATGGTGCACTAAATATAAACCACTGTCCATATGAATAGTTAAAAAATAGTGCATTTTTGTTGTGTATAAATTATTTTATTAAATATTTAATTTTGGTCTTGTTTCAAGACAATTGTTGAACAAAAATGCAAATCAAGCTTAGCTTTTGTTACAAAAGATATCAGGCATCTAATTTTGAAATGAAATTCAAGTAGTTGTGGGCCTGTGGCTACCTTAGAGAGAGAATCTGGCTTGGTTGATACTAGCTAGGAAATATAATAGCACATGGTAGAATGTTAGGTGAGAGAAAGCACTATGCATATGCCAAGGAAGCATGCAACGGTGGATCCATGCACGAACCAGTCTCTCCACCTTAATTATGCACAACAACCGTGGTGGGGCACTTGCATATGAATGTCCAAGCCACCGAAAAGATAAGGCTGCAGTAACTAGCTAGTGTTTGCTGGCACTTCTCACATCGCATTTCATCTTTCCATTTTGGTGCAATGGGACGATCAGCACATGAGGCCTGTTGTTGCTGTAGGCTAGGTAACATGCATCAAAAACATTTTGGTGCAATGGGACGATCATAACTCACATGCATCCTGCAGTTGCATCTATCAAACAAAATAACAAACATGGACCGTGAGTCCATGTCCATGTCTCCATGATGATGATGAACATGAGTGTTCACATCACAGTGTTGATGATATCTTGAGGACAAAACTTTATTCATCCAACCAGGTAGATACATACTATCTGGATTAGGTGACCTATTCCTCAACTCCCCCTATCCCTTGGCGGCTAGGGCAAGCTCTTCCCTCCAGACCTTGGTGGAGAGCCCGTCAATTTGCCTAATCTCGGCCTGCTGCCTCGGCGGACGATTGCGGAGAGGGGAATCCCGGTGGCTCCACTCTGGTTAGTAGTTTAGGTTAGGGGTTTTCAGTCCTCACAGCTGCGGCACTTGGGCGGATGGCAGCGCTTCTTCGAGTTTGTCTTTGGGGCTTCGATCCTCCTCCACTTCTTCTTTCTGGACGTAGTCGACGGAGCTCCGGTGTAGATTCTTATTGTTTCCTTGGGGTGGTGAGGTTAGTGTTTCTCATCGTGTGACGAGATTTGATGTCAGGTACTTCAGATCTATTCCCGCGTTCAACGGCGACAACTGCGGCTCCTGAGCACTTGTCCTTAGGGGAACAGTCCCAAACACTTCTTGACTGTCATCTACAAGGTCAAGCCAGCTTCCCTAGGGGAGCGGCGATAGAGGCGCGTCCGCGGCTCGTTCTGGCAACGGTAGTGATCGTTCGGTGGTCTTAAAATCTCAATGTATTTTTTTTACTATGTTTGAGGTGCTTTGTACTTCCAATAAACTTTGATAATAGATCGGGGTCATTTTCGCAACAAAAAATATATATTCATCCAACCGGATAACATGCATCCGAGGGAACCATTTACTTTATCTAATTCTTGCGTTGAACATAATTACTTGAAGCCATCATTACTGATGCTCAACTAGTCCACTTGACAAGGCCCTACCTCTTAGCAGTATTCCTCCGTTGAGTCTTTTTAGAGATTTCAGTACAGACTATATACGGATGTATATAAACATATTTTAAAATGTAGATTCACTCATTTTTCTCAGTCCATACTAGAATCTCTAAATTAGGAACGGAGGGAGCATATAACAACATGATAAACCAGGGATTTGAGATCATTAGGAACATTAAAGAATTAGTAGTAAAGTTCACTGCGCACTTGATAGAGGCAAGGACACATGCATTATTTGGTTCTAATAGGACTACATTGTCCAGATTCTTGACAGGAAAAACCAGGGCGTGGGCGTGACAATATTACTAGTATTGTCTGAATAAATTGTTTATATATAATTTATATCAAACTGCAGCCATATATGGATTTAGGCGCGTATTCGTTTGAGAAAAAAATCCTTGATAAAGCTAGGCAGAAGTACATTTCTGTATATACATTCAAGAGAAAGAGATTCTACCATGCACAAGGCATCCTGCGCATTATTTGCCATGCAGTGAGTTGGACGTTCACACCTCCATCAATGTATATATTCACTATATAGTGCGGAAATTACCAATGGTACTCGGGTACCTTGGTGCCCGTTTCCAAAAAACCATTTTCTATGACCTAATTTTTTTAAAACATACATAGACATGTATACTATGTATGTGCAAATTTTCATAACATTTTACTAACACACTTGGCATACAAAAAATAGTCAAATATGTATTTTCAAATGGGCCGTTTTTTGTGGTTGTTAGGCCAGAATATTGTTTTTTTTTGTATAGCCTACAAATCACATTTTCTTTTCAAAACAGAATTTCATGGATCAGTAGTGAACACATAAAAGTTTCCACACTTTGCTGAAACTTTTAAATATGGTTATTTATTTATTTTACCATAACTTCGCACTCCTAAATAGTGTACATTTCACGTGACACCTTTTTCCATCATGTGTGGGAATGTTTTCCCTAGATTCCATCCACCTCACTACTCCCTTGCCTCTCACACCGCACACACATCTCACAAGTACATGGATATATTTTCCTTCTTATACTTGAAACAATTATACATTGAAACAAATCTCGGATAAATATTACGCTTGAGCGTGTGTGGTTCTTTTGATGATATCTGCAAAGCAAGCCTAATATTGTATATGCTTTTGACAATTTTGAAACATGGCGAAACTTATAGGAAATGGCCCGGCCCGAACCACAAGAAACACAATGCAACATTATGGTACAAACACACTGGAACAAAGTAGCACACAAGTAGAAAAGAAACATTATAATGGCTCCAAAACACGATGAAATCCAAAAACAGTTTGTGAAACACAACGAAACATTGTGGTGTGCAACTGAAGAAGTCAGAAAAGTAAGGCAACACACAAGTACAAAACCAAACAATACAATGCACCACAATATACTGTGAAACCCAACGAAATTGGTTAAAGCTAGCATACCCAAAAGCAGTGAGACATTGTGGTGCACACCAGATTAAGGCAGCACACCGACACAAAATAAAACATTATGGTGTGCTCTAAAACATGAAGAACCCCAACAGAATTAGGTAATTATTACTCTTATATTATTGGAAGTTGAATTTGTGTGTTACATGTTAGATGGTGCACTAAATACAGACCACTGCTCATATGAATAGTAAAAAATATATTGCATTTGTGTTGTGAATAAATTAAAAAAAAGTTTGGTCTTGTTTTACAGAACTCTTCTGAATAAGCATAATTGTTTGAACAAAATGTGAATCAAGGTTAGCTTTTGTTACGAAAGATATCAGGCATCAAATTTCCAAATGAAACTCAACTAATTGTGGCTACCTTGGAGAGAGAATCTGGCTTGGTTGATACTTGCTAGGGAATATAATAGCACATGGTAAGATGTTAGGTGAGAGAAATTACTATGCATGTCCCAATGAAGCATGCATGCACGAACCAGTGTCTTCACCATATGCACAACAACGGTGGTGGGGCACTTGCATATATACTATGAATGTCCAAGCGACTGAAAAGATAAGGATGCTAAATAGCTAGTGTTTTCTGGCACTCCTTATATCGCATTTCATGTTTCTATTTTGGTGCAATGGGACGATCAGCACATGATGCCTGCTGTTGTTGTAGGCTAGGTAACATGCATCCAAAACATTTTGGTGCAATGGGACGATCATAACTCACACGCATCCCAGCTACATTTGTCAAACAAAATGAGAAACATGGACCATGAGTCCATGCATGTCCATGCATGTCTCCATGATGATGATGAACATGAGTGTTAAGATCACAGTGTTGATGATATCTTGATGTCACAGCTTTGTTCGTCCAACCCAATAACATGCATCTGGGCGAACAATTTCCTTGATATAATTCTAACGTTGAAGATATTTGGTTGAATCCATCATTACTGATGCTCAACAAATCCATGTGACAAGGTCCTAACTAGTAGCCTTAATAATATATAACAACATGATAAACCGGGAATTTCAGATCATTAGGAACAGAATAGAATTAATAAAGTTCATTGCACACTTGATAGAGCCGATAACACATGCATTCCTAGTTCTAACATCACACTGATAAAGAGTAGTGATATCATCACCACGAAAAGAAGGGGGAAAAACAGTGAAATCAAGGTAGTAACATGCACGCTCTGCACCCTTGATAACAAAGCTAAGCTCTCGCGGAGCCATTATTGACAGATCGAGCTCGCAATCTCATACATAGCAGTACCAAATGTTTCTTGCAATACATCATCAAGCTAATAGACCCAAATCTAGTGATCGACTACTGAGTAGTAACTGCAGGGAGGGATCCATACTATAGAGAGTCGCGTAGCAGCTCCGGATTCCGGCTCAAGCCATGCCTTCCTGCGCTGCAGGCTGCAGCTCCTCTAGCTAGGCACCGCAACCTCCACCGCAACCGCCACCGCACCCTCCGCCACCGCCACAGCCACCGCCCCCTCCGCCTCCGCCCGCAGCAAGAAAGAGGAAGGTATTACCGCCGGCTGATTTGGTCGACGAACTTGCAGTGGTCGCCGGCGCCCGCTTTGCACTGGCCTTCTTCTTCTTGGAGGTGTCGCCGCAGAGGAAGACCGATATGACCAGCACCACCAGCAGTAGAAGGAACCACGGAGTCTGCTGCGCCTGCGCCCCGAAGCCCGCTGCAGCGGCAGAGGCAAGAAAGGCTCGCGCCATTGTCCCTCTCCCTCCCTGACCTCTAGCTACCACTGGATATCTCTCACGAATTTGAGTTTGGATCAAGTGCAGTGCAGAGGAAGATTTGAGGAGGGAGACAGAGTAGCGAGGGGGAGAGGAGGAGGAACAGAGTACTACAGAGCCAAATCTCAGCACCCACGCCTCTCTCTGCAACCCCGGCCGCGAATAAGTAGTCGAGGCTAGCGAGCCGACGCCTGGGGTGCTCGCTGCTGGCCGGCCCGCAGCCCAAGTTCGCGTTTTGTTAGCTTCCCAGTGGTTTTACTGATTTTATTTCGCGGTTTTGTTTGATTTGTTCACTGTTTGTCCGGTTTTCAGTGGGTTTTCCGGGTTGTTACGTTTCATGTTTTTGTTCCTTTTTGTTTAAGGTATTTGTTTTTGTTTTGTATTTTATTTTTACCATCTTTAGTTTTCATTTTTGTCTTTTCTTTTCTAAATGCATGGTAAATATATTTTTAATACACAGTGAATTTTTAATACACATTGAACACTTTTTGATATACATTCAATGCATGGTGAAGTTTTTAATATACAATGAAATTTTCTATATATAATCATCTTTTTTAATATACATTGACTTTTTTAAATATGCTTCACCATTTTTTATGCATGATAACTTTTTTAAATATACATTAAACTTTAGTACTAAGTTAACCATTGAATTACGCAGGAACTACCAACAAATAGCTTATATCAACAATATGTACTACGGAGTATCTTTACTAAAACAAAACCATCTATAGTTAACCATTGAATTATAGCTTATGGCAAATATAAGTATCATTATTGTTTTGCATCTTCTTCTTTGCTATCTGGAGGAATGATGGTTCCACAACGATGTCGATGTCCAGAGAATCAAAGAAGAACTAAATTGGCACTGTTATGTGTGTCATTACGCTCTATGTTGTTGTTCTTTCGAATCAATAGATGTGTCTCATATTTCTAACCATTGGGTAAAGTAAAAAAAGAAAAGAATCTTATATTGTAGGCTCCTACGTTTTGTGGAATGCCTGGATATTTTAGTGTTAAATAGGCATGTTTTCTCTTAAAAGACGGACAGAGGAAGACGATCCAATATTTAAGAATGACATGTAACAGATACTCGGTTTTGATTTTTGGGGGAAGTATAATTTTTTCATATACGATACAATGGGCCATAGTAAATACCTTGGTTAATAATCATTCCCCTGAATAGTGCCCTTAGATCTTAGGGATGCATATATATATATCCACACTTTGTTGACTCAGGGGAGCCAAGGCATGTGGGAAACAAGAATACTTTCTCGTTTGAAACGGCGTGGTTTGAACGAGAAGGTTTCTTGGATATTGTTGCCAGAGAGTGGGCTAGAGAGTCTAGGGGAAGATCGCCTGTCGAGAGATGGCAGAATAAGATCAGGCATTTGAGGAGCTTTCTTCGAGGATGGGCTAAACATCTAAGTGGAGTTTATAAGGTTGAGAAAGACAGACTCCTGGATATTATTCAATCCCTAGATGTTAAAGCTGAATCAGCTGTTCTTCAATCTGCGGACCTGTTTTGTAAGATTGATGCGGAAAAGAGGTTGAAGGAACTTCTCCGCGAAGAAGAGCTGAAGTGGGCGCTCAGAGCAAAGGTTCGCAAAGTAATCCAAGGGGATGCGAACACTCAATTCTTTCATCTGATTGCGAATGGCAAACACAGAAAGAAAAAAATATTTCAGCTCGAGCAAGATGAAGGCACAATTGTAGGTCACGATAATTTTAAGCTATACATCACCGAATACTACAAGCAGTTATTTGGACCGCCGGAGGATAGCGCTGTGTCCCTCGATGAGTCCAGGACTGAGGATGTGCCTCAATTAACTGCTGCTGATAATGATATGCTGGTTGCGCCGTTTACGGAAAAGGAGGTTCTCGATGCCATCTCTCAGATGGAGAACAATAAGGCTCCCGGCCCGGATGGGTTTCCGGCGGAGTTTTACAAAAGATGTTGGCATATCATCAAGGGGGATCTGCTACCCATGTTCCATGACCTTTTTGCTGGACGGCTTCAACTTTTTCACTTGAACTTTGGAACGATTACGTTGCTTCCAAAAAAGACCGATGCTCTCAGGATTGAGCAGTTCCGTCCTATCTGCCTTTTGAATGTTAGTTTCAAAATTTTTACCAAGGTTGGGACTAATAGGCTCACACAGATTATGCGATTCGTGGTGCAGCAATCCCAAACAGCTTTCATGCCGCATGAAACATCCTTGAAGGGGTGGTGGTGTTGCATGAAACGCTCCATGAAATTCACTCAAAGAAACTTGATGGAGTCATCTTTAAAGTAGATTTTGAGAAAGCGTGTGACAAAGTTAAATGGCCTTTTCGCAACAAGCTTTATGTATGAAAGGTTTCCACGAGGGCTGGAGGAGCCAGATTGAAACTTTTACGCAAAAGGGTAGTGTTGGCATAAAAGTGAATGACGATGTCGGTCATTACTTCCAGACACATAAGGGCTTGCGGCAGGGAGATCCGATGTCCCCTATTCTGTTCAACATAGTGGCCGATATGTTGGCGGTTTTGTTAGGGAGAGCTAAGGAAGTTGGCCAAATAGGGGGCTTGGTGCCACACTTAGTGGATGGGGGAATATCCATCCTGCAATACGCTGATGACACTATCATCTTCATGGAGCATGACTTGGTAAAAGCTAGAAATCTGAAACTGCTGCTTTGTTTGTTTGAGCAATTGAGTGGGCTCAAAATTAACTTCCACAAAAGTGAGTTGTTCTGCTTTGGAAGAGCCAAGGAGGAACAAGAGGCTTACAAACAGTTGTTCGGCTGTGGTTTGGATGAGCTGCCTTTCACTTACTTAGGAATTCCTATACATCACCGCAAGCTAACGAATAATGAATGGAAGTGTATTGAGGATCGTTTCGAGAAGAAGCTAAGTTGTTGGAAGGGCAAGCTCATGTCGTATGGAGGCCGTTTAATTCTTATTAATTCGGTGCTCACGAGCATGCCCATGTTCCTTTTGTCCTTCTTTGAAGTCCCAGTTGGTGTTAGGAAACGACTGGACTTCTATCGATCGAGGTTCTTTTGGCAGGGGGATGAGCTTAAGAGAAAATATCGGTTAGCGAAGTGGGATATCATTTGTAGATCGAAAGACCAAGGGGGTATGGGGATTGAGAATCTCGAAGTCAAGAACCGTAGCCTTCTTAGTAAGTGGTTGTGGAAGTTATCCTCAGGAACTGACGCCATGTGGGCTCAAATCCTGCGTAACAAGTATCTCCAAACCAAAACTTTCGCTCAGGTATCGGTTAGACCAACTGATTCACCCTTTTGGAAAGGGCTTATGAAAGTGAAGCTTTCATTTTTTCAGAGGTCAAAACATATAGTTGGCAATGGTGCAAGCACGAGATTCTGGGAGGATACTTGGCTCGGAGAGGTTCCCCTAGCAATCCAGTATCCGTCTCTGTATCATATAGTTCGAAGGCGCGATGCTATGGTTGCATCGGTCTTCACCTCGATACCCCTGGATATCCAGTTTAGAAGATCGTTAGTGGGCAATCGTTGGGAAGAGTGGCTGCATCTAGTTAGGAGACTGATGCAGGTACAACTATCTCAACAACCTGATAAACTGCGCTGGAATCTCACTAGGTCGGGTGAATTCACGGTTAAATCAATGTATGTTGATGTTATTAATTCGAGCTCGATTCCTACTTCCAAGCATGTGTGGGATGTCAGAGTTCCTTTAAAGATCAAGGTGTTTATGTGGTTTCTACATAAACAAGTTATCTTAACAAAGGATAATCTAACTAAGCGTAATTGGACAGGACCTACTAGGTGTAGTTTCTGTGATCAGGGTGAAACCATTAAACATCTATTTTTTGATTGCCCACTAGCTAGAATTCTTTGGACGACCATTCAAGTCGCTTTCAATATTACCCCACCAAGGTCGGTTAACATGTTGTTTGGGACATGGCTAACTAGGGTAGAGCCCGGGTTAGCAAAACATATTCGCTTGGGGGTTTGCGCTTTTCTGTGGGCGCTTTGGAATTGCAGAAATGACTTCGTCTTTAACAGATCAACAAACATCCATGTTTTGCAGGTTATCTTCCGAGCAACGGCTCTTATCCATTCCTGGTCGCTACTCACTCCGATGGAGGCCAGGGAGCTTTTGGTTACTGCTGCTATCCGATGGGAGATGGTAGCTCGGGATATATTCAGCCGGTTTGGATGGCGGTCGTGTAATAGGATAGGCAATTAGTTTACCTGTCTTTTTTGGAGCCAACCGGCTGTGATGTAATAGTGCTTTGGCTAGCTTGTGTATCTAGCCTTCGGGCTCTGTGTGAGCCTTTTCTTATTTTTTCATGTTGAGATCTTTGAGACTTGGAGACTTTGTGGACTATTTTATGTTTAATAAGATGGCTGTATGCATCATGCTGATGCAGAGGCCGGGGAAGCCCCCCTTTTTGAAAAAAAAAATAAATATATATCCACACTAAAAGTTAATGATCAAACATGTCAAATTAATGCATGAAGAATAAAATAATTATGGTTCCCAAAATAAAAAATAATTTAGAGCAAACCGTGCAAGTACACAGGATGCCTTGCTAGTTTATCTGATAAGACCCATCTTGCTGAAAAATCAGGCAGGAGTGCATTCTAGTGTATAGGATGTAGTGGTCGCTTCATGTGTTGTGAGCTTGTGATGTGAGGGTCCAACGGAAAGATAAGGTTGCATATATGCAGTGGTTAGCGTTTGCTGGCTCCAGACTGAAATAGGAGCAATCCCTCACATGAGTGCGCATTTCATCCTTCCATATACAAGCCATACATCATCACCTGCTCGCTGCTGCAGGCCAGGTAACGTCCACAACGTTTTGGTGCAAGCCACAATAACTCACACCGTCCATCCTGCTTGTGCGCGGTAGCTGCATGTGCCATTGCTAGCTAGTACCGGTGTGCAAACAAACATGGACCGTGAACTTTTGAGTCTTGAGACCTCAGTGTTGATGATATCTTGAGCTCACACCTTAGCTAGTTCGTCCAACTGGATACTTAAGGTGCATCGAACCGGGCGGAATGATGAACTTGCGGAGTAGTTTCCGCGTTGAAGATATCTGCTTGAACCCATCATTAACTACTGCTTAACTAGTAGATTTGACAAGGCTCTAACTAGCCTCAGTATATACTACTCCTTCCGTTCCAAAATAAGTGTCTCAATTTTATACTAGCTCTATTACAAATTTGTATTAAGCTCAAGACACTTATTTTGGGACGGAGGGAGTATATGTAACATTAGGATAAACTGTGGGTTTCAGACCGCCAAGAATCTGAAAAGAAGAGTTCATTGCACATTTGATACGAGCTCATGGACTGTAGCAGCGCCGGGTGCTGCAAGAATCATTTGTTGCTACCACAGGTTCTAACACCATACTTGCTAAAGAGCAGTGAAATTAAACATGTAACAGTACTTAATAACCTGCTCTATTGATCTGCAACCTAGGTAACCTAGCTAGCTCTAGGGGACCAATCATTTGACAGATCCAGCTCGCATGCAAATATCAAGCTAATAGCCCTAGATCATTAACCTGAAATCTAGTGATCGAGAACTAAATGCAGGGATAAGATATATGTTGGTCACCCTCCCCGTTCATCTCGCTCAACGGCAGATAAGATGTTGCTCAGATTTTCCCTGTTACATACACCCTCTGTTATTAAATATAAGAAGTTTTGGCAGTTTAATTTATAAACTGTCAAAACGTCTTACATTTAGAAACAGAGATAGTACTCTCCTTCTTACACTTGCTCACAGGACAGTAATTTGTTGCTGCGAAACTTGGGGGGTCCCATGGCATACGCCCTCACGGAAACATCCCTAAGCATCGGTAGCAAATAAAGGGGCATCATTATGAAGAGAGGCGACACTATCACAGCAGCTGCCAGAGCCTGCCACCAGACTTCGATCGGGTTGTAACAGAAGACAACATGGGCCATGAAGAAGAGTACCTCCAACACAAAGGCAATGTTCTGCATGCAGCAAGTAACAAGGAAAACAGATTATTAGGCTGGCACAAGTATGCATGTACAGTCAGTTAGTTAGCTATAAATGTCATGTTGGTATCCTTGGAGAGCGAGAGGAAACTCCCAATCACATGAAAAAAAAACTGAACTGTCAAATGTAAAGCAGAAGAACAGTGTTTGTTTGTGGCATGGTGATGTAGTCAAAAATTCTGTCATTGGTGGCAATCTAAAGTTCTAAACAGACCATATGGTCAATCGACATGGATCTGTGTGGTTCTCTGCTTTGGCAGCTCTATTCCAGCTCACAACTACAACTCTCTTCTATATTTTTAGGCCTGCTACGCGTCCGCCGGCTGATTCTTTGTAAAGATCAACCGGGTCGTGAGCCGTCTGATCTGCCACGTCGAGCAGCCGAGTGTCTCTCCACCATTGCAACACAGACTTTGTTGCAGAATTATTTCTGCAACACCGCTCTTGTTGCAGAAATTTTTTGCACCAACTGTTTTGTTAAAAAAATTGCAACTGAGGTTTTGTTGTAATTTTTCTTTTTGCAACTGAGGTCGTATTGCGGATTTTTTTGACAAAAGCTTTTGTTGCAAAAACATAGACCCGTCATAGACCATTGCAACACAGCATATGTTTCAAAAACATAGCCTCTATTGCAAAAGCGCTTTCGTATGCGAGCCCTCACAGAAAATATTTGTAAGCAAGAAGCGGACGAAGCCACTGCTATAGTTGGACGCGTGTCATGCGTTGAAGGTGGTGGACGCAATCGCTGCGATCCGCCGGCTGGCGGTAAGTTTTTGCCATATTTTTAAGGGAAATATCCCTTTCATATTTTGCGATGGACAGGCGCTTGTCGGCTTCCTCGTCGGACTCGGAGGCTTTCGCCGCGACGGAGGCCCAGTTGCTGGCTTCGGCGACGTCTTTCGCCGAGACGGCCAGCCACTTGATGGCTTCTGCGAGGGCAGCGGCGGCGGCCATCGGTTCGGTGTGACGATTCGCCCGCTCGCTCGCTCGCTAGTAAGAACAGAGGTAGTTAGAGAAATGGGCCGTTCACACTTCTCTGGCCCGGCCCATTAGAGCCTCATTTCTCTCTCAACACTCTCGTATGCGCCCACAGGTGAGGCCAGCCCATATAGGGTCCCACGGCCAGTCCGGTTTTTTGGAACCTTCGGCTTCCGGTCTGGTTTCAGCCAGTATTTTTTCTTTGTGTTTTTTCCAGTTTTTCTTTGTTTTTACTTCTAAATTTTAAGATGCATGATCATTTTTTAACACTGGAAAAAATTAAGTAGCAAATATTTTAAAATTTTGTGAACTTTTTCAAATTCAAGATTTTTTTCAAACCCATGAACATTTTTAAAAATCATGAACTCTTTAAAAATTTGTGAACATTTTTTAAATCCACAAGCATTTTCTGATTTCACCTTTTTCCAAAAAAGCAACAGCAAAAGGCAGTGAAAAGTACGTGCGAGTAAGCAAGCCAGCGGGCGGGCGAGCCAGCGTAACAAATGGACCGTGGCCCGCCTAGTGATCGACATTCGCTACAGGATTCTTGAATGAGGCGCCTGAAGCGTTGATTATGAGTTTCCCAGACTACCCATCACTTGTGACTGTGATATGATCAATGCTACACACACGGGCAGCACATTAAAGAGTCAACGGACAGGCTTGGCTGGGATTTTTTGATTGGGTAGAAATTTGGGTGAGGGCCCCACTCCTAGCTGAAATTAAGGGGGGAGGAGATTAGGTAGAGAAGGTCCATAAAACATATGTAAAAGGCCATGCATTTAGAATTAGTGTTGTGATATTCGTCGACGGTTCTTATAGGCTTTTTTGCGAATATTTTTTCTCTCTCATATGACATTGTCAGGGAGACAAAGAGGTAACACAGTTTGGTTTACGTGCCTGGGGAAAATATCACATGATACCATCCCTTAGGTGATACCATGATACATTCAAAAAATTCAATCTTAAATATTTTAAAAAATTCTGAAAAAATTATAGACGTTGACATCACATGAATGTACAATCCCTAAAAATTTCAGGTCCAAATTACAAATATACATTGAGAAACAAAAAAGACAAAATCCAACATGAATAGTGTAAAAAAAGACAAAAGTCATAATGTTACTATTCACATCCAGATTTGTCTTTTTGCTTCTCAATGTGTATTTAGAATTTGGACCCGAAATTTTTATGGGTTGTACATTCATGTGATGTCAACACACATAATTTGTTTCAGAATTTTTAAAACATTTAAATTATTATTTTTCAAATGGTATCATGGGAGCATTGGGGAGATGGTATCACCTGATACTCTCCCTACGTGCCTGATGTGGTTGGGTGGCATACTGGCATGCATGCCGGACGGAAGACGATCATCCTGCTGTTCTGATCGACCCGCTTTGCTTGCCCATGTCTCAAGCAGAGAGGACCTTGTTCTACTTGTATGCCACCGGGAGGTTCACCTCCTCGGACTCAATAGCCCCCTCGTCGAACGATCCTTCCGGTGGGCTATCGAGAACGCATTTCGTCTAGACGAGAACACATCGTATGTCTCAGTGCCATGAGTTACGGTCAGTTTGGTTAGAGGCCTGGATACCGTGCCAGAGGGAATGAGCTGCCTGGATAGTGCCCGAAACGATGTAATTTTTTGCCTGACGAGGCCACCATGCTACGGGGACTTTTGGTTCCTGTCCTTGCATGTCGCTGCCTCTTGGGTTGTTAATAATATTTTCAAATAGCTGGCCCTAGTGTTTCTAGGTCTTAAGGGGTTGTTTGGTTACTACCCTCGACTCCTTGCCTGAGAAAAAGTGTGTCTGGTGTAAGCCTGAGCTGGTGATGGCTTTGGCCTGACTAGGCAAGTGGTGTTTTCTTTTTCTTTTTTTGCGGAGGCAAGTGGTGTTTGGTTGGCAACCTGGCATGAGAAGTGCTCAGCAGCCAAATACTTTAATCTGAAAATAAGAACTCCAATCAATCAATGTTGCCAGTTGACATTAGGAGCTCAGGCAGCAGCTACAACACCTTAGACGCTCAATTTTGGAGGCAGGACAGGCTAATAACAGCAACAAGGTCTCCAGGTCAGGGTAATAACGACAGCCGCGGAAGGTGCGAGAAGGAGAAGATCAGAACGGGGTCTTTCAGAGGTGCTCATATGAATAGGGTGTACGTGTGTGCGTTCATAGGGATGAATGTATGCACGTATATGAGCGCTTGTGTTTTGTACTGATGTTCAAAAAAACTCCTTGTTGCATCCATAAATTTTGAGAGCAATCGAACCCACAACTTGCTGCATAGTAAACGATGGCTATGCCAGCAGGCAAGGAATAGTCCTCACGTTCTAAAGGAGACGTGGTATATTTAACAAGAGGATGACCATTTGAATCCAAGGTTTTCAAAATTCACGAAAAAACCATAGACTATTTGTATTTTATAAAAAGTCGTCGACTATTAGGTAATCTTGGTTGTAGATGCTATTATACTCCTTATTTCTACCAAAAAAGTGGACTATTTGTTTTGTTTTTTAAAAAATGTATGTTGCACGACCGCACGGTATGAGGTGCTCCCACTATTTTTCGTACGCAGGGTGCTTTAAAACATGGATTTGAACCCGAGTGTATTAGCTTTGATTGACATAAGGATTCGACCGATGTAGTTCAGATGATAGAAATCACAATTGCTCTATAATTTGTTTGTACAATAAAACTAGTAATGTCAGCTTCATCATATCATAAAATCCCTAATTAATTAAAAAAAAATCAGTTTTGTACCTACAACCGCCACCACCAATGACATGCTATCCCCAACAGATCCTCTCTCAGTATCATAGCAATATCTTTGGGGTACACCGTGCCGGGACCTCCTATTTGCTGCATTCTGCGGCAAAAGGACGACCCTTCGCATAGGAAGCGTCCGACTGGGCCGGCCCGTTGGGGCAGAACAGGACCTGGCGGCCAAACGGAAAAATGCGCAAAAAAACAACGGCGGCCGCGAGGTGGGATTCAAACCATGGATCTCCGGATACTGCACTAACCATGCTAGCCAGTACGGCTACAGAGTTTTGTTGACGAATACATAGCCTGATGTATAAAGAACTATGAGGAGCGGTGTAAACTGAACATTACTTAAGAAATTGCAACCAAAAGTTCAATTTTCGATCACCTTTTGGAAATTAAGCAATTTTTACAAACACGAACAATTTCTAAATTTTGAAACAGCTTATGAAACAGCAAAAGAAATTTTAAAATTCTCGATTTTTTTCCAAAAGTGAACATTTTTTCAATTTGCACAAAAAAGTTGAAAAAGGTACATCTTTTGAAATTCAAAAAAGTCTCTAAAATAATAAAATAAATAATTTTTCAGCACATTTATAAAAACACAAATACTTTTAGAAATTCTAGAAAGTTTCCTAAAAACACAAACTTTTAGAATTGGTGATTCAAGAATTTAAAAGGGGAACAAATTTTGAAATCCAGAACAAAATTTTGAAACTGGGTGCAGTTTCAATATCCTGAACAATTTTGAAAATATGAAAACTTTTGGTATATCTGAAAAAAATGTAAATATAATCATTTTCTAAAACTTCAAAAACAATCTAAAACATGAACATATTTTCTAAAGCACGAACAATTTTTGAAACTTTGAACTTTTTTGAAAAATTGCGAACATTTTTAATATAATGAACAAATTTCCGAAACACAAACATATTCTCTAAAGCGCAAACAATTTTTGAAGCTTTGAACATTTTTTTTGAAAAAATTGCGAATATTTTTTAAACCGTGAACAATTTTTGAACTCCTCAAAAATGAAGATTTTGAGGACAATTTTTGAAACATGAACATTTTTAATGGAAACAATTTTTCAAATTCTGAACATTTATTGAGAAGTACAAAAAAATGTAAAATCCTAGTAGGTTTTCGGATATATGAACAAAACAATAAAACACAACGATTTAAAAAAATGAAGAAAAATAAAATAAAAATGAATAATTAAAAAGAAATGAAAGTAAAAAAAGAAATGAAAACAAAAGAAAAATAAACAGAAATTGGAAAAGGAGAGAAAAGAAAAAGGAAAAAAATAAGAAAAAACCGGATCAGTAAGCTTATGGAAGTTTTCCAAGACCAGAAAAAAATGGCTGGAAACCTCTAGAAGGTTCCCAAAACCGGTGACGGTGAAACACTTAAACTGGCTGACCCATCTGGAATGATCCCTGGATCTCCCTCTGCGAAACCTCGACAGTTTGAGGCAAAAGCGCGGTCAATAGGAAATTACACCCGTGCCGCCGTGATTAACAATTATATACCGGCACTGGTGATAGGGCTGCATGCAATGATGGGCCAGCGGCCATTCAGGGGGACAAAGATTGTTGACCAAAGGACTTTCTAATAAAACCTCAAAAAAAGGAATTTTAATATAATTTTCTTTGGTTATTTGTAATGCTAGTTAGGTTAGTATAATAATATTCTATCTATTTCAAATATATAAGGTGTATTAGTTTTTCAAAAGTCAAGCCTTTCTATGTCTAACCAAGTTAATAGCAAAATATATCAACATCTATAATACTTATAATTCATGACGAATCTAATGATAATGATTTGATACAGCAGGTATTGATCTTTTTGCATGTAAACTTGGTCAAAGCTACAGAAACAGCTTAAAAATAATTACATACCGTAGTATTATGAAATGGGCGGAGTAGATTTGAAATAAAGAAAAGAGTGAGGCATTTTGGCTTGAATTTTAAAAAACAATTAAAACAAAAATTTTTAGTTTAAAAAAATCCGAAAGCAATTCTACAAGTAAACAAGGATGTTATCTGTATGTGTGTAAAATTTCAAGATAAAATACCTTGAAATGGGATCTGTAAAAACGGCGAATTCATGGCCTGGGAGGATGAATAGTATCATGTGTTAAAAAGCCTCAGATTTGTCTTTTCTGCACAGCCCTCATTTCAATGTATCTCGTCCTGAAAATTTACACACTTGTGCATTATGCCTCCATGTATATCTGTATTTTTTCATAATTTCTTGAAATGTAAAATTATGAATTTTGATGAATTTTGAATTTTTCAAAAACCGGCCTCCAAAAGGGATTTTCGCAAAGATAATCTTGATAAAAAACTTGTCTTAACGAAATCTAAAGCCCATGTTCTTTTGGGCCGCTTCTCTTTCACAGCAATGCTCTCTTCACTCAAAAAGAAAAAAATGTCTAAAAAACAAAAAAAAAGAAAAAAAAACTGCAGCTTCTCTCACAACGGCAACGTGTGCAGCTCTCTCACTGGATGTCGGCGTAGTCGACGACGCTGTACGGCTGGAACCACTCAGCGAGGAGGCCCTGCCCCTTCATCTTCTTCCTCCTCGGGTCGCATCCCATGTCCCGGCAAAGCTCGTCGTTGTACCACACGTGGACTGCGCAGAGACGCGGCCCCAAGCTCTGCCCCTCCCCGCCGCCGCCGCTCTCCCGCGCGTAGTACCTGCCCCATTCCGCGCAGCTCTCCTCCATCCGCCGCACGCTCGGCAGCCGGAACGCGCCGTCCAGCAGCCGCGCCACCCACTTGGCCTCCATCTCGCACACGTATATGGCGCTCAGCCCCCCGGCGTACCCCACCACCGCCATCTGCGGGATCCGCGGGTGCACGCACTCACGGTACAGCGGCGCCGACGCCCCGATGATGTCCTTCACCCGCGGCGACGCGAACATGTTCCTCAGCTTCTCGTCGCCGCGGAACCCAGTGGCGAAGATCACTACGTCGGCCGGCACGACGCGCTTCTCGTCATCGAGCACCAGGCCGTCGTGGCGGAAGCCGAAGGACTTGGACCTCGCTAAGACGACGCTGCCTTCCCTCACCCTGTCGTAGAACCCGTCGGGGAGCTTGGAGATGAGGCACGACGACACGGACCTCGCGAACCCGTGCCCGGGCTCCATGCCGTACTCCCGCATCGGGATCTCCCTCCGGTACCACGCCCCCGTCGCCGCTGATATCGCGCACGCGACGGGCACGAGCAGCGCGGCGAGGATGCGGGAGGCGGCGCTGGCGCCAGGCCTGGGCACCATGAGCTCCGCGAAGCGATTCATGTAGAGGTACGCGAGGCTGACCCCGCCCCATACGTCCGCGCGGTGCAGCAGCCACTGCGGGTTCCGGCACACCATCGTGCACGGCGTCCCCACGCCGTTGGCCCCGGCGCAGTCGTTGGCGATCTCGAAGGCCGACTTGCGGGAGCCGACGACCACGACGCGCTTTCCCTTGACCAGCGCGGCGGGGTCAGCGTGGGCCATGTCGGAGAGCTCCATGGAGTGGAGCACCCGGCCCCGGAACGCCTCCGGGCCTGGGAATACCGCCGGGATGTTGGGCACGCCGCTGAACATGCCGATGCAGAGGATGATGAAGTCGAACTCGTGCACCTCCTGCGTCTCCGGACCCGTCTCGCTCTGGCTGCGACGGCTCACGGTGAGGCGCCAGGCGCCCGAGCCGTCACCGAACGCTTCGCCGTTGCCGGCCCAGCGCTCCCACCGGTCCGCCGCGTCCTCTGGCGCATCGCCGACGTACTCCGCGGCGACGACCCGACTCCGGAACCTGACGCACCCATCGACGCCGAAGCGGCGCGAGTAGGAGGCGAGGTAGTCGACGACCTGGTCGTGGCGCGGGTGCGCGCCTGCGGAGTCCGGCCAGGGGAAGTCGGAGTAGCGGTACGTGGCGGTGTGGGACTGGAGCGTGGTGGAGGCGAGCGTGCGCGTCCACAGCCCGCCCACGGACTCCCCGGCCTCGAACACCACCGGCCGGAAGCCCCGCACCAGCAGGTGCTTGCACGCCGCCAGCCCGCTCGTGCCGGCGCCCACGATGGCGACCCGCTTCGCCCTGGGATCCATTGTCGGCGCTAGCTAGCTTAGCTGTTTCTTGGATTGTGACGATCGATGGTTAGTTGATTGAAAGATTGATAGACTACTGCCTAATGCTAATACTATATCAGTTTGTTTTGGCGGGTTCGCCGTGCCCGTGCTGGTGATATCATTGGTACTACGTGATGCCGTGGTGGCGCGGATCACATGCATGCAGCGTTTTATAATCGGATGAATTTGGAGGAGGTGCAGTGTTAGGTTGCAGATCACGATCATACGACTCAGGGCATATTTAAGGACCAACCCGCAAATCACCCGCATCTGTTCGGACGGACCGTGCTGCCCAGAACGCGGAAGCCGTCGAATGCAGTATCGGTGGCATGATCCGAACGCGTTAGACAGAGTGAGGAGAGGTTCACCAGAAATGTAGGACTCTGACACCCTAACCCATCCAATCCTCCCTTTTGGTATCATTTCCTTTCACTCCGCCCTTCTTCCTCTTGTTTTGCATTCGCACCCTCCACCTCCGTCGCTGTTGATGTACGTCTTCGGCGGCCAAAGAGACATTGCTGGACGTCCGCAACTAGCAACAATGTGCCCGCTTGCCGTTACGACATAATTGTCCACCCTGGAGCCGTCTGTACCCAGGTATACTCTGCCCCTGTCGACGACCTCCACGGCGGACACCACACGGCAGGTGTTCGATCAAATGCCATTGAACTTATTTTCAAACACTATGTCATTTTTTAAAGTACGAAGATGGTGAGCTACTCAACCGTCTATGGATTTCGTAGGCAGGAACAAAGGGGAGGCCTTCCGGCAGCAAGTGCATGAAACATTTCACGCACAAAAGCACATTGCGCCCTACGACATGTACATCATTCAGGAACGCAATGTGAAGTCATTAGTGCATCACTGGTACGCTATTCAGACTAGCGTCATCAAATTTTGTGACGTGGTTCATCAGCTTGAGGCAAGGTGGCCATTGCATGAGGCAGAGGACGAGATCATAAGTTTTGCTTCCTCTTGCTCAACCTTTTGATTTATTCATTCACTCAATGTTGATCTACACATTATATGTAGCCCGCACACGCTGTTGTGGTGTACCACGAGAAAGAGGGACGACCATTTACGTGCACATACTGTTGGATGAAGTTGAAGGGGGAGTTTGTGTGGAATGACATGATCCATAGATGAAAAACTTGTTAGACATCCGGAATCTAGTCGAATTTGAGACATTGTTGTACTGGACTTAATTTGCATATTGTGTATGGATGATTTATGCTTTTCTCTATCCAAACGTTGATGAATATCGGCCAGTTTACATGAATTTTGTCCGGTTTGTTTAAATGTGGGTTGAAATATACATGGCTACGGGTGAATGGCATCCTCCCGCATCAATGTCCGTGGACTGGTCCCCCCTCCCACCCCCTATCCGCGAATGGGTGCGGTAGGAAATTTACAGGTTGCCCGCCCTTAGACCATGATTGGAAGGCCTTGGTTCAATGGGATCGAAGGATGTCGCCTACGGTTTGTTGGTTTCGAGGGTTGTCGTAGAGCTGTTGGTGTGGCTTGGCTTTCCCAGGTCTAGCAGGGTTCTTGTGGGTGGCTCTAGGCGAAAGCCTTGGTTCGATAGGGGTCGAAGGATACCGGCGATGATGCTTCTTGAAGGCATCTCTGAAGAGTTCACACACATCTCTGAAGGATACCGGCGATGATGCTCGTTTTGCCACATAGCTTCGTTAAAATCGCCAACCATAAACCAAGGTCCGGTTCCAAGCGGATTAATTCGCCTTAAAGATCCCACATAACATACCTTTGACTCGCCTTTGGTTCACCATAGACAAAGATACTTCTCCACCTAGTGACATCTTCTTTGCAAACGTACATGTCAATAAAATGTTCACCATATTTATTCAGCTACAAAGTATAAAGGTCATCCCAGATATTAGAAGGGATAGAGAGAGATTGGTGGAATAGTTGATTGTATTGCTTGAGCCTCGTGGCCATATATATATATAAGAGTACAATGACCAACTTGGAGTACAAGACAAGGCAGGAACAAATCCTAGACTATCCTATACTTCCTAATAAACATTATAGTCAACATCCCCTCGCAGTCACAATGGTAGCAATACAAATTGTGAGACTAGAGAAGAATCCGAAGGTAAGCCGACGGACACCCCCCCCACACACACACAGTCGTATCGGTCGATGCATCGTAGAAGTCGTGGCTGGAGTTGAAATCGACAAGGTTGCTCAAGCAAGGCGGTAGCCCTTTGTGCCGTTTGTCGATGTAGCCGAGAGCGTAGGGTTGTGTAGCCGTGGTCAAGGTAGCCATGCGAAGAATGTCTTGGTCGATGTTGAGTCGGGGTGGCCAATGTCGAGGAAGTTGGGGGAGAGCCATGAGCGCAAGGAGGCACCGAGTTAGTCATGGGACCAGTAGTGTCGAAGAAGTGGTGCACCGGGAAGAAGACGGTGTTGACGAGGCGTGGCGCCAGGTGTGCCAATCTTGGGGACACGTCGTGGACGGAGGCACGCATCGGTGTTGCCAGCACCAGGCATGCGTAGACAGACGAAGACGAAGTTAACGGAGCGCCGCACCAGGCTTGCCAGGCCCGGGGACACGTTGTGGACGAAGGCACACATCGGTGTTGCCAGCACTAGGCATGCATAGACGAGGGACCTTCACGAGTTGTACGCCATGTCGAGGAGTCGGAGGGGCCTGCAGAGAGGAGACTCTATGACGGTTGTGGCACTAATCGGCATGGCACCGATCTCACCAGCGGAGGTCGGAGTAGACGAAGTGGTCGGGGTAGATGACGGCGACCCTGGTGACGGGCTGGTGTTGGACGAAGGCGAAGGTGGTGGACCGGCAGCGGCGGCGGCTACGGAAGTAGCAGCGGCGGTGGCCGATGAAGAGCGGCGGCGATGGCCTGACGACGGCTAGGTTAGGACCGCGACGGTGGTGCTCGAAGTAGGCAAGGAACCTGACAGCATGACGAAGACCGGCGCAGACGATGGCGTTCCCGCGCAAAGGAAGGTAGTGTGGCGCATACCACGGCAAGTCGACGCGCGGGGATGGCGGTGGCACGCGGGCCGAGGCACCACGGCTCGAAGGGGCGACATAGCGGCAACAGGCAGGTCGGGGCGACAACGGGAAGACCTCGGGGCGACGACGGGGACTGCGGGCCGTGGCACAGCGTCTCGGAGGGCGACACAATGGCGACGCGTGAGTCGGTGCAGCCATGGGGATAGCCTCGGACGACAGCGGAGACCGCGTGCCACGCTCGCTATGACCCGATGGGGCGACGCAGCGGTAGCGCGAGGGTCGTTGCAGCCACGGAGATGGCCTGGAACGGATATACTCAGGGCAGCGGTAGACCATGGGCCATAGCACTACGACCCAAAGGGGCAACGCAGCGGCAGTATGCGGGTCGATGCAGCCGCGGGGAGAACCATAGGGTTGTGGCGCTGCGGCCCGACGGGGCGACGTAGTGACAGCCTGATGCTTAATCGGTGGAGGGGTGAGCTGAACTCGGGAACGATCTTCATGGGACATGCGAAGGCGCGCGCAACCGATGGGCCAGGTCGGGCACACGACGTAGATGGGGCAGATCGCGGCGACGAGCGGGTGACCAAGCCGATCGCGCGCGAGGTTGGGAACGCCGCTCGGTGGTGGCAAGGTGGCGGCGGAGTCCGAGATGAAACCGGCGATGAGCGCGTTAGCACCGGCACCAGGGCTGCCAAAGCAGCGCTCGCGATGGGGCAGCTAGGCCCGAGCGACCAACGGAGCAGCGACGCCCGAGCTCGAGGCAGCCGACAAGCCTGACGCAGCCGGGGACGAGGCCGACATAGATGGACGGGCAAGCCGGCGCGCGCGGGGAGGGTATGATGGGCCGCCGCAAGGCGCGAGGCCGCCGGGTCGGGGCGATGCAGGAGTCCCTATCGGAGCAGGGCGGTGACAGCCGACGCAGGGCGACTGGCGAGCCAACACGCGGACGGCGGCTGGCCCTGACAGGCCGCCTCGATGTGCGTGGCCGTCGGGTTGGAGTAGAGGCCGGTTGGGGCCGGCGGGGTCAAAGTAGAAGCGCGCGGGGGTCCACGGCGTCAGCGGGCGACGCAAACCGATCTTGATCGGAAAACCGAAAAGAAACGCCAATCAAGATGACCGGTGGGAAAGGGAAAAACCCGGAGCAAGGGCTCGGGAAAAAGAATCTTTAGGGCAGTCGGTCAATGATGATGATATAGATCTGGGGTAGGGTCATAGGCCTGACCTATACGCCCTACCCAAGGTCACTACCCTAGAAGCAAAGAAGCTCAAGAGACAACAGGGAATGCCCAATAAAGGCGTCAAGTTTAATCCACTCAACCAATCAACCACTCGGGTACCCCTCCTCCCCGAAGTCACACGACCAATCAATCACTCGACCTACTGAAGACCAAGAGTCACTCAGAACAGCAACGGGCAAGCATTCACTCTGTAGTCTTTAAGGTCTTTTAAGGCACTCTATATAAGCCGCCCCTTCTTTATGTACATTGAACTCTTTGTAAGAGGGGGTGGCTGGGGTCCTGGCGCACCCTATATAAGCCACCCCCTCACTACTAGGAAAAGGGCTATAGATGGAATTGACACTAATGGCGCACCAGACAGGTGGTGCGCCATTACTATATACTAATGGCGCACCATGTGTTGGTACGCCATTAGTGTCCAAATACTAATGGCGCACCACATCCATGGTGCCCCATTAGTAAAAATATTTTTTTAAAAAAAAATTCAAAACTACTAATGGCGCACCGTGGGAGTGGTGCGCCATTACTAGTTGAACTAGTAATGGCGCACCATGCCACGGTGCGCCATTAGTAACTTGGCCACCACTTTCACCGAATGCACCACCCCCTCCCCCCCCCCCCGTGGATCACCTTTTCAGTTTTAAAAAAAATAAAAGAAAATAAGTTTCCCATATGATATGTGGTCTAGTTGTTGGGAAAATTTGCAAATATGAATTTCGACTTCATTTGCCAAATCTCGCGAGAATTTGTAAAAATGGGCATAACTTTTGCATACTAACTCGGATGAAAAAGTTTTCTATATGAAAAATCATCTACTCGAAAAGTTACATCCAAATTTAACGGGGGAACCCCGTTAATCATTTTCAAAATCCTCAAAAACCTAACAGAAAAAAAGATACGGGACTTTTAAGATCTGGAGAGGCAAAAAATTTCAAAAAAAAAAATACTAATGGCGCACCTGCCCATGGTGCGCCATTAGTATCTTCCCTCCTTCAAAATTCAAAATAAATCAAAAATTTTTTACTAATGGCGCACCTGCCCATGGTGCGCCATTAGTATCTTCCCGCCTTCAAAATTCAAAATAAATCAAAAAAATAAAAAAATACTAATGGCGCACCTGCCCATGGTGCGCCATTAGTATCTTCCCGCCTTCAAAATTCAAAATAAATCAAAAAAATAAAAAAAATACTAATGGCGCACCTGCCCGCGGTGCGCCATTAGTATGCCGTATATATGGCTGGCCGTGGTCCTTTCCTCCTTATCTCTTTATTCCACCTCTCCTACACTCCATCTCCTCCTCTCCTCCACTCCATCTTTCCTTCTCTCCTCCACCATACTATCCTCCTCCTCTCCGCGACCTCCTCCTCCTCTCCGCGACCTCCTCCTCCTCCTCTCCTCCCTCCCTCCCCTCACGGTTTCTTCTCCTCCTCCGTGAGCTCCTCCTCCTCCTCCTCCCATCCCTCATGGTTTCTCCTTCCTCCTCTCCGATGCTCCAGTGAACTCCTCTCCAACGACCTCCTCCTCCTCTCTCCGCGATGTAGGCGGCGCCTCTCCGTGACCTCCTCCTCCTCCTCTCCGCTAACTCCTCTCCAAATAACTCCTCTCCGCAAAAGAACACGGCAAAAGAACGACAAGATCCAAAAACAGGAACAGAATTTGAAATAATGTCATGCCAAAAACGAGCAAAAAACGAGCAAAAATGGGCAAAAATCACGATCCGATCCAGATTCAAAATTCAAAAATTCAAAATACTAATGGCGCACGGTGGCCTATACTAATGGCGCACCGGTGGCCTATACTAATGGTGCACCGTGGCCTATACTAATGGCGCAATGCATGGTGCGCCATTAGTATACCAGATACTAATGGCGCACCTTAGGTGCACCATTAGTAATAAATACTAATGGCGTGGTACTAATGGCGCACCGGTGGTGCGCCATTAGTAGGCAAAACCGGTGCGCCATTAATAGGCCTTTTTCTAGTAGTGCCTCCTATGGCACAAGGGTTAGCACCCCCTGTAACACACACTCATATGATCCAGTCGACCGCCTCCGGGCACCGAGACGTAGGGCTTTTACCTCCTCCGAGAGGGGCCTGAACTCATAAACACTTGCGTACAACCTTGCCGTAGCTAGGACCTTGCCTCCTCATTCGTAACCCCTATACTTACTGTCATACTTAGTACCACGACAGTTGGCGCCCACCGTGGGGCAAAGCGTCTTAGCGACTTTCGGCGAGGTTGCGTTTTCTTCGATCTTCATCGGCATGGCTTCCAGCGGCGGTTTGGTCATGGGCCGCGAGTTCTGACTCGGTGTGCTCACTTTCGTCGCCGACGACTCCGCCTGGCTCCAGGAGGCCCCCCTCGATGTCGAGGCTCTCCCGGTTCGTGGCTCGGCGCACTTCTGCGCGAGTTCCTGCGGCATCCTCCTCAGGCAGCCATCTTCCCCGTACCAGTCGGTCATCACGTCGTCGATTCACTCCGCTAGACGCGGCCGCAAGTGGTCTGGGCATTCGCGACTCCAGCGATGGGTGAGACACGCGGTGGCTCGTCAGGCCTTCACCCCCCAAGTCGCGGCAATTGAGCGCGACATGTATTCTCGCGGATCGGTCGACCTGTCGACTGATTTTGCATATACCTTTTCTGAGAGCGGGAGTTGTGAGCCCGCGGCAGAGGTCCTCATGGTCGACTCCCATCGCGGTCCGCCTGGCTTCCGTCGCAGCGGCGACGGCGACAGAAGAGTTGGTCTGTCACTCGACCACGAAGAGTACCAGCCCCAACCTATCATCTCGCAGCAGAGGGAGGAGATGCACCGCCGCAATGTGGAGGCTCTCCAGACCCCCATCATAGGGGAAACCACCGAGGCCCGGGCCTTGGAGGCGGTGCGCCTGGCCATCCTGGCTAAGTGCACTCGTCTGGAGAATCTCCAACATTCTCTCGACGAGCATGCCCGTCGATTGATTCCCAAGTCCAGTTGGCGTCCACGACAGTTGTTTCCACCGAAAACTCAGGTATTCCGTACACCGATTCAGAATTTGGCAGCCGTTGGACGTATTGCAGAGTCTATTCAGCCGTCTCGTTCGGAGGCTGAAAGAGGCTTGGAGCAGATCAGAACACTGCTCCGAGCAGCAGGAGACCAGAACTCCGCTGTTTCCCAGTCGCGGAACAGAATCCACAGCAGATCAGTGAGAGCAGATACCGTTCAGTCGGCTCACAGTCCAAGGTCCCCTTTGCGACATGGAGACCGTGATCACCGCCAGGATCGGTACCTAGGAAGAGCTCATCGCGAATATGATCGTGAGTACGCCCGTAACAACTACCGTCGAGCGCCTTCGCCCCTTCTGAGGGCGGGTAATATGCGCCCCGTGCAATGACGACAAGCGTCCGTATGGGAACGACCGCAGAGTTCCAGTCGACCCCAGAGAGCCCGGCTTCGATGCAAGGTCCGTCCTTGTGCAAGGTTTGGTCGACCGGAATAGAGCATACAAGGAAGGGCTGGATCGGGACAGACCCAGTAGAGGCAGAGTCCACGTTTCCGGCCCTGAGTGTTTGGGAAGGGCCATCAGAGCTGCTGAGATTCCCCATAACTTCAGACCGCAATCGGCGCGATGAAGTTACAAAGTAGTCGGCCCGACATTTGGCTCGAAGACTACCGAGTGGCTGTGCACATTGGTAGCGGCAGCGATGAGGTGGCCATGAAGCACCTTCCTCTGATGCTTGAAGGTTCTGCCAGAGCTTGGCTAAATCAGTTGGCTCCTGGGAGTATTTGGTGTTCGGATGAGTTAGCCCGAGTGTTCGCCAGAATGTTTGAGGGCACTTGCAAGAGACCTGTCGGTCTACCGGAGCTGCAGCATTGCATGCAGAAATCGAATGAAACCCTAAGGGACTATATCCAGAGATGGATCACTCTACACCACACAGTGGAGAATGTGTCAGATCACCAAGCAGTTTGTGCCTTCAAGGAAGGCGTTCGCTACAGTGAGCTCAATCTGAAGTTCGGTCGGACTGGAGATATGTATTTCACTCGGATGATGGAGATTGCCACCAAATATGCTAACGGCGAAGAGGAAGACCGACTCAGGAGTGGCAAGCACAAAACAGTCGCACAGGACACCGGAGGAGGAAATTCCAGTCGGAAGCAGAAGCGAAAGGCTGAGGCAGCAGGTCCTGCCGAGGCAGCAGTGTTGAATCAAGGAAAGTTCAAAGGGAAACCTAAAGGGCCCTGGACCCCCAAGAAGGTGAAGGATAAGGAAGGAAACGATGTGATGGATTTGCCGTGTCATATTCACACCAAGAAGGATGAGGAGGGGAACCTGATTCTCCCCAAGCATACCACTCGACAATGTCGACTCCTTATACAGAGCTTCTGAGAAAATAAACCCAGTGATAAGGATAAAGAACCTGAGAAGGAAGAAGAAGATAGGGATGATGACGACGGTTACCCCAATGTCAATGCCACCCTGGTGATTTTTGTAGATATTGAGAGCAAAAGTCGACTGAAGGTCATTAACAGAGAGGTAAATATGGTTGCTCTGGCAACACCGAGATACCTGAAGTGGTTAAAAGTCCCTGAGGGAGTCCTGGACTAGGGGGTGTCCGGATAGCCGGACTATCAATATCCGCCGGACTCCCAGACTACGAAGATAGAAGATTGAAGACTCCAGCTCGTGTCCGGAAGGTACTTTACTTGGCGTGGAAGGCAAGCTTGGCAATACGGATATGTAGATCTCCTACCATTGTAACCGACTCTGTAACCCTAGCCTCTCGGTGTCTATATAAACCGGAGGGCTGTAGTCCGTAGGACACAACATTACATCTCGACAATCATACCATAGGCTAGCTTCTAGGGTTTAGCCTCATTGATCTCGTGGTAGATCTACTCTTGTACTACCCATATCATCAATATTAATCAAGCAGGACGTAGGGTATTACCTCCATTGAGAGGGCCTGAACCAGGTAAAACATTGTGTCCCTCGCCTCTGTTACCATCCGCTTAGACGCATAGCCGGGACCCCCTACGAGATCCGCCGGTTTTGACACCGACATTGGTGCTTTCATTCAGAGTTCCTCCGTGTCGCCACCGATAGGCCCGATGGCATCTTCAACCTTCAACGCTGTCCAGGTGAGACTTTCCTCCCGGACAGATCTTCGTGATTCGGGCGGCTTTGCATCGGGCCAACTCTCTTGGCCATCCGGTGCAGATCGAAGCTACGCCCGGCCGTCAGTCGATTTGAAGTTTAAACTTCACGGCCGACGACCGCGGAGACTTGATCTTCGACGGACTCGAGCCACGCCAAGCGCGCCAAGACCGTGACGATGGGCATGATCTAGCTCGCCACGGACAAAGGCTTTGGTGGCAGACTTGAATCCGCCTTCGCTACTTACCCGCAGCCGATTGCCCATGACGAGGGTCGGTGGATAGACGCCGCCGGGCTTCAACATCTACGGCGATGGAGCCGAATACCGATTTTGTCCCTTGCGAAACTCGTGATCCCGAGACGCCGGACTCCTTGCCGACTCGAGCCCCCGCGCCCCGCCAATTAAGCGGATTAGGCGCCGTTATGGAATTCACCGCTGCGACATCTTTCAACACTCGCCTTTGGCGATATCCTGAATTCTCAAGCATCTCTCGCTATCAGAGAATCTGGCCGACTATGGCCAGGACGGTTGGAGTTCGGACGACGAAGAAATTCGAGCCCACCCACCACCCACTTTGTAGCCACCGCCGAGGATCTAACCGACATGCTAGACTACGACTCGAGGACATCGACGCTATGGACGATGATGCCGAGACGATCAGACCCAGCGCCACGGACACCGGAAGGCCACCTCGCCATACGACGTCTACATGGTGGATACCCCAAGGGAAGGGGATGGCGAAAAAGCAGCGGAGGAAGATTCTTTGAAGAAGCAGCCTAAACGCCGGCGTCAGCGGCGCTGCTCTAAATCCCGCCACAACAAGAATGGAGAATCCGGCACGGGAGATAATAAACACTCCGGAGAGTGCCGAAGACAAACCCCTCCAGCAAGACTCAGCGAAGGAGGATGTAGAAGCAAGCCCTCACGAAAGGGCGGCAAAAGAAAAGGTTGAGGATCACAACTATGTACCTCCCTCCGAGGACGAATCAAGCCCCGATGCCGATTTAACTCAAGAGCCCGTCGAACAAGATCTTTGCAAACGCAGCTCATCGCTACAGCAAGAAGCCTCAAGGAGGAAAAGCGGAAGCTCAACACAGCGGAAGACGCGCCCGGATAAGATGGAGCAAAGTGCTCAAAACCGCAGACAAACAAGGCAACAGCCACCAACCAAGAGCTACCCAAGCGCAAGCTGCTCCTGAGACGGACGAAGAGGCCATAAAGCCTCCACCGTCAAATGGCTCCAGCCAGTCCATCTACGGACCCAAAAGGAAAGCCCCAATAAGCAAAGGAACACGTCAAGTGTCCGACGATAGCGGCACATACAAGTGCAGGGCGCCAGACACCCACTATGCTTCACAGACGAAGTCTTTGGAACATGAATTCCAAAGAGGTTTAAACCCATCAACATAGAAGCATACGATGGAACAACAGACCACGAGTCGGATAGAAGACTATATATGCATATACATATGGCCGAGGAGACGATCTCCATGCCATAAAATATCTACCCTCAAGCTCAAAGGGCCAGCTCGTCATTGGCTCAAAAGCCTCCCGAAAACATCAAAGTTGGGAAGAGCTCGAGGAAGCGCTAGAGCAAATTTTCAAGGGACTTATGTCCGCCTCCGGATGCGATTTACATAAGTCACATAACTCAACAGCCCGGAGAGTCAAGACGAAATTTAGAACAGGTTCCTTACCAAAAGAACCAAATAGTCGACTATCCGGACGCCGAAGCCTTAGCAGCTTTTAAGCACAATGTCCGAGACGAATGGCTCGCCAGACACCTCGGTCAAGAGAAACCAAGGACAATGACCACATTAACAAGCCTCATGACCCGCTTTTGCGCAGGAGAGGACAGCTGGTTGGCAAGAAGCAGCACCAGCGACCCAAGTACATCCGAGATAAGAGATGGAAACGGAAAATCACGGTGCAGAAAAGATCAGCGCCGGAATAAAGAGAAAAGCCCAAAGAGCACGGCAATCAACGCCGGATTTAAAAGCTCACGGCCAAATAATAAAGCTCAACAAATCAAGGACGACAATGACGAAACTGTCTAACCTACACAAAATCATGGGTCGGATCTCAAATCCACAAGACTTCGAAGGCTCGCAAATCACACCCACAGGATTGTTGGGTTTTCAGCCGATCGAACGCCGAACGCAAGGGGCTCGACGCGCTGCTTAAGAAGATAAACCCCGCCAAGAGAGCACCGGAAAACAAAAGACTTTCCCACAAGGGGTCAAAGCAAGAACTCACTTCACGTGAGGACACGGAAAACAAGTGCGGCACTTTCTAAAAAGAGCCTCGCACGGTCCGGCCCCGCAAACCATAGAGATTGGATATCAAAACCAATCACTTTCGACCACCGGGATTATTCCAAAAGTGTTCGAACCGTGGGACGGACTCCCCTGATATTGAATCCGATAATAGACGGACTACAATTCACAAACGTCCTAATGGACGGAGGCAGTGACTTAAACCTGCTATATTCAAATACAATCCGTCGGATGGGAATAGACCCTACCAAAATTCGACACAGCCGCACTTCCTTCAAAGGAGTTACGCCCGCCCTTACGCCAAGTGCATGCTCGATATTACTCAAGTCGTGTTCGATCACCGAACAATTTCCGACGAGAAAAGTTAATTTTCCACATCGTCCCCACTTAAAAGTGAACATCAAGCACTATTAGGACGAAGGCTTTTGTCCGCTTCAATGCCATACCAGATTACGCATCTCTTACACTTAAGATGCCCGTCCACATGGCACCATTTCAGTCGAGGGTCACTTAAAGACCCCGGATTCGGATAGACGAATCCGACTCAAGAAAGTTAGGGGCTCCCTAGCCGCATACCCTTTCACAAGGGGCTGCGCAGACAACTAACATCGGTTTCATATAAACCTAGCCTTAATTATTTACGCTTATTCTTTTGCATTATTTTCGCATCGAACTATTTTTGAAATGTTCCTCTCTTTCTACAGATGAGCAACGCGTGCGTACCCGCCCGTGATAACGGCACAACGGAGACACAGCGTAGACGCAGAGGGACCCGTCGCAAGGATTCTTTTCAGATTAAGACCCTACGAGACCTTTTTATTATCGCTCTTGTTGCTAAATCGGCCTCGCTTCTTCCTATAGCCGAGGCGGAGCCCGACGATTTGGCATTGGCCGCGTCGTAAGACAATGCCCGCACACGGACACAAGGGGCTTAGGTATAATTCTGCCCGTTATCATAAAGTCCGAACACCTCGTGGAGTGTTCGGCGTCTCAAGTTGGGCACTATATGCATCAGCTCGAATCATGTCTTTGGTCAAATGTTGGGTTTGCCCGCCTCAGATTTTGCTGCCTTACGCTCAGATCACCCGCTAACGCGGCACCGGAGAACTATCGCGATTGTGCCCCGTTCGGCCGGGTGAGCACCTCAAGAGAGAAAGCCAAAACTGATCATGATATAGCGAGAGTCCGTCAGCCACTTGATCGACTACGGAATGTTTAGAATTTCGCTTTGACGAAGGGCCGCTTCGGACAGGCACATACGCACTCGAATCCGGAGATGTGCGGTGCCATTTAGGGCTATGTCGTAGCCCCACCCTCGAGCTCCATTGGCTAAGTGAAAGAGATAAAGCATTATAGTCCGGATTGCCTCGCTTCGCTACGCTACCACCTCCTTATAACAGACCGAGACGCCGGATTAAAGTGTGATAAAGCGCTATTTTATAACACCCCAAACCTTGTGCAAGGGGTCAAGCCGATCGCATCTTTCGAGTTATACACAAGTATACTTAAACGGCCGCAAGGAGAAGTACTACTACTTGGAAGCACAAGTATAAAAAGCATTCATACTATAATCATTCATAAACAAGTTAATGCGCTCAATTGAACGTTACATTCTTCGAGCATCGCGACTCTATTATACGAGCGCCGCGATAACTTCCCCAAATAATGTTCGCAGAAGCCGTTCCCATCCGAACCTCCGGGCAGCAGCGGTGGCATCCATCTCCGGACATCGCGCTTTACACGGGCGAGCCATCCGCGCCCTCGATGCAGGCCGACCGCTTCATCTCCTTGATATGCGGCACCGCCCAAGGAACCGCTGCAGAGGCCAAAATAGCTCGTCGCTTTGACCTCTCGCCACACATGGGCCACGATGTCGCCATAGCCAGCCCGGACAGTCTATTCAGTTCGCCCATTTGGCCAACTCCGTCTGATAGCGGAAGAGGGCGATCCGCATCGTGGAATTGAGTCCAATATAACTCTTCCACCTCGTGATCCCCCGGCTCCGGAAGTGCTTAACGGCGTCACCGCACTCGCAGCCAAGTCCATGTAAGGATCCTCCGAACTCCACCGCTTTTCAAATTGGGCATACCGCATCCATAAACCGCAACGCATAAGAAACGGCCTGCCACCGTGATTTCTCCGGCTTAGCGCAGCTCCTCCTTCATAGCTCGCATTGCGAGCGGGCATCCTTGGTCTCGGCGGTGGCCTTCTTCAGTCTTCCCGCCCAATAGGCGCCTTTTCAAGAGCCTCGCCACGGTCGGTAGCATCCTTTAATTTTTGGCCAATCCGCCACCTCCGCCTCGCTTAGGCAAAGGCGCAGCCTTTTTCGCCTTCAACTCCTCGGCCACCCTCGTGGCAGCCAGATCACCCTTCGGCTTGCTCCTTGGCTTGTGCAAGCTCGCCCAAGTCTCCACAGCAGCAAAGACTGCCTATATAAACAGCATATAACTTATCGAGGAGGGCTTTAACCCACTCAATAAAGCGGCTATGGAGAATTTATTTACCTTTGCGACTTGTCAAGTCGCTGATTGACAAGTGCTATGTCAAGATCTCGCCATGTCCAGCTTGTCGACTCGGTTAAACAAGAACCGATCAGTCCGGCTGGCCCCTGACTATCCGCCACCAGACGTAACGGCAATATTTATTACCCGAGATATTTAGATTTTCGATCCTCGGCACGCTGTCGCCTTCGACAACCTACCGAGTCTCGGGGCTACTATCTATACAGGCGCATCTTTATATGCACAACTGTTAAAAAGCGAAGGGTACGCTTATTTTCGATACCTCAAATGCCGCCAGCAAGCTCATGGCAGCATCACGCAATCCGCTTAGCGGATTTAAATCCTTCCAACCACCGTGACGCATTAACGCGGTGATCTTCTTCAAATGGACGCCTCTCAAGCAAACTCTTCGCCTTCCGGCCGGGCTCGTGGGTGTTGAACTCTTCGACCCTCCGGACTCGGGACGCCCGTGACGACACTTCGGCTCGCCGCTTCATCTGGCGGCGCCGGACGGAGGCGACGCTTCCATCATCTCCGGAAGAAGATCCCCGAGGACGAACTCATCTCGAGACGGCTGTAGATCCGAATCTGCGATATAAATATTTCGTTACCTCATGTAGCATAAACGAAGGTACTTTTTTATTAAACTTCCTCTTTCATACTCACGGCTCGTTGGAGGGCTGGTCCTTGGCGATGATTGCGCCCAGATTCTCTCTCGGACGCCGGATCCCCGTGGGGATTTCTTCCCACGCTTAGGGGCTGGGCCTCCGGATCTTCTGAGGCGATCCTCTTCTCCCCGAAGGAGGGATCCTTGATTCCTCCTCTTGATCGCCTTTGGACGTAAGTATTAGCTCCTTTATCTCCCCGTTGCCCCCCTCTGCGGGCGCAACCTCCAACATTCTGACCAGCACGGGCTCTAGTGCGGTCTCTGGGAGGGGGGCCGGACACCTTATCAGCTTTGATCGCGCCACCCATTCCTATAAAAGAACAAAGGGTCAGGAGACGATCTCTTGAAAGGCATACAAAGAGGGATGTCCGGGCTTTGAGCTATTTACCTGAGTATCCGGATGATCGCGGCTTAGTCCAGCGTCCTCGGCCGAATCCGGACACGCCACTTGCGGTCCGAAGAATAGCTCGTACATCTCCAAGGGTGTCGCACCCATGAAATGCTGGAGGATACGAGGTCCCTCCGGATTGAACTCCCATAAATGGAGAGGACGACGTTTGCAGGGTAGGAGGTGCCTAGTTAGCATGACCTGCATCACCTTGACCAGATCGATCTCCCTCGCTTGGAGGTCCCGAACCGCCTCGCAAAGGCGGGCACGCCCTGGGCGGCCCCAGTTGAGCCCTTGGTCGACCCACGACATCGGTTGTTGTGGAGGTCCCGGCGGAAGGAGGGCGGCGGCTTTGCTTGCTGCCCCTTGGAGCGGTGATGTAGAACCACTCCTGCTGCCACAATCCCTGCTCCTCTTGGAAGGAACCTTCGAGCCACGGGGCATCGACCTTCTTGCTTATGGTTGCCCGCCACATTCCGCCGACGCCTCGATCATCTTCGCTCCACCTTGAATGTTTTCAGCCACAGCCAAAGTGGGGATGACGCGGAGGAAGGCTTCGCAGACAATAATGAATGCGAGATATGGAGGATGGACTCCGTGCCAAGTCGTGGAAGTCCAGCCCAGAAGAACAATAGAGCCCTCACGAAAGGATCCGCCGGAAGCCTAATCCCGACGGAGGTGGGATGCAAAACGACACATTCGCCGGGCTCGGGTTGGCACGGCCTGCCAGGCGGCAGTAACCAGTCGAGACTTCGTGGGCAGTGTACTTGGCCTCACGCAACTTCAATATGTCCTCCTCCGTGATGGAGGAGGGCACCCACCGGCCCGGGAGGTCGGAGCCGGACATTGCTGTGGATCCGAAGCGCTCGAGTCTGAAGCTCTTGGTGTTGGAACTGGGAGCAGAGGAAAGATTTGATGCGAGGTTAAAAGACAAGGACAGGCCTTGGTCCTCTTATAAAGGGAAATAATACCAAGGGCCGCCTCGCGACTGCTCGAGATTCCCTTCGATAGAGGAGGCGCGGCGACGGAACGGTTGGGTTACCCACGCACGTATTGATGAGGATCCGGAATAAAAGGGAACACGATCTCGCTTGACAGACGTGCCAAGGAAGCCGCTTCGCTAAACGTCTGGCGGCAAATAATAAAACGATTCAAACGAGGGCTTGGCTGCGGTGTGACATCACGCCATGTAATACGCCGCCAGATAGAATTAAGTGTGTATTTTATTCTCTCTACGTTGGAATGTGGAAATTATTTTGCAGAGCCGGACACTATCCTGGTGTTCATTATCTTCTTCGGATTATTCAAGGGAGGAACCTGCCTTGCAATGCCGAACATTATGTATGCCGGACTTATCGTCATTGAAGACTGGTTCAGAGGGCTACTGAGGGAGTCCTGGACTAGGGGGTGTCCGGATAGCCGGACTATCAATATCCGCCGGACTCTGCACTCACGAAGATAGAAGATTGAAGACTCCGCTCGTGTCCGAAGGTACTTTACTTGGCGTGGAAGGCAAGCTTGGCAATACGGATATGTAGATCTCCTACCATTGTAACCGACTCAGTAATCCCTAGCCCCTCCGGTGTCTATATAAACCGGAGGGCTGTAGTCCAGAGGACACAACATTACATCTCGACAATCATACCATAGGCTAGCTTCTAGGGTTTAGCCTCATTGATCTCGTGGTAGATCTACTCTTGTACTACCCATATCATCAATATTAATCAAGCAGACGTAGGGTATTACCTCCATCGAGAGGGCCCAACCCGGTAAAACATTGTGTCCCTCGTCTCCTGTTACCATCCACCTAGACGCACAGTTCGGGACCCCCTACCCGAGATCCGCCGGTTTTGACACCGACAGTCCCCATTACATTCGACCAATCCGACCACCCGTCACGCGTAGCTACCCACTCGGGCGGCAAAGGCAGGTCGACCCAAATGGGGGCACCCGGCTGACTAAGGTCCTGATGGATGGTGGCAGTGGCCTGAATATTCTGTATGCTGAAGCTCTCAAAGAAATGGGCATCCCGATGTCCAAACTCAGCGAGAGCAACATGCGGTTCCATGGGATCATACCAGGAAAGAAAGTCGAATCACTCGGCTAGATCACTCTCGATGTGGTTTTCGGCGATGAGAAGAATTTCCGCAAGGAGAAGTTGACGTTTGAGGTAGTGGATTTCTAGAGTGCATATCTTGCAATTCTGGGCAGACCTGCTTACGCTAGCTTTATGGCTTGGCCGTGCTATGTTTATCTCAAGATGAAGATGCCTGGCCCCAAAGGCATAATAACAGTTTTCGGTAACCGTCAGAGAGCAGAAGATTGTCTTCGGGATGAGGCAAAAATAGCAGATGAGCAGATGGCAGCAGTAGAGTTCCAAGAATACCAGAAGACTGCAGATCCGAGTGATTTGATGCGTGCTAAGAGGCCTGCCTCGGAGTCCGCATTTCAATCGGCCGGTGAGACCAAGCCAGTCCATGTTCACCTGACCGATCCCAATGCCGCTCCGACCCATATCTCGACGACACTCGACCGCAAATAGGAAGAAGCACTCATCCAGTTCCTCCGTGAGAACTGGGACATCTTTGCATGGAAACCATCTGACATGCCAGGTGTACCCAGGGGGCTGGCTGAGCACCGTTTGCGAGTCGATCCAAAAGTAAAACTCGTCAAAGAGAACCTCCGTTAGTCCGCCACGGAGAAGAGAAAAGCCATTGGCGAGGAAGTGGCTCGGCTCCTGGCCGCAGAGTTCATCCGCGAGATATACCACTCCGAGTGGCTTGCCAATGTTGTTATGGTTCCCAAGAAGGACAAATCACTCCGAATGTGTATTGACTTCAAACACATCAATCGGGCCTGCCCGAAAGATCATTTTCCTCTACCCCGCATCGACCAGATTGTCGACTCAACTGCGGGATGTGAGTGACTGTCCTTCCTGGATGCTTATTCCAGGTACCATCAGATCTGACTGTATGGGCCCAACAAGATAAAAATAGCTTTCATCACCCCGTTTGGGTGCTTTTGCGATGTTACTATGCCCTTCGGCCTCAAGAATGTTGGTGCCACATTCATGCGCATGATTCAGAAGTGCCTGCTCACTCAAATCAGTCGGAATGTGGAAGCATACATGGATGACATAGTGGTTAAGCCACGCAAAGGCTCCGACCTGCTAACTGACCTTGCTGAAACCTTTGCCAACCTGAGAAGGTATGATATCAAGCTTAATCCGTCTAAGTGCACATTTGGAGTCCCAGGCGGAAAGTTACTCGGTTTTCTCGTTTCTGAACAAGAGATCGACGCAAACCCAGAAAAGATTAGCACAATTGTCGGTGTCAAAACCGGCGGATCTCGGGTAGGGGGTCCCGAACTGTGCGTCTAGGCGGATGGTAACAGGAGACAAGGGACACAATGTTTTTACCCAGGTTCGGGCCCTCTCGATGGAGGTAAAACCCTACGTCCTGCTTGATTAATATTGATGATATGGGTAGTACAAGAGTAGATCTACCACGAGATCAAGGAGGCTAAACCCTAGAAGCTAGCCTACGGTATGGTTGTTGTAATGTATGTTGTCCTACAGACTAAAGCCCTCCGGTTTATATAGACACCGGGGGAGGCTAGGGTTACACAGAGTCGGTTACAATGGTAGGAGATCTACATATCCGTATTGCCAAGCTTGCCTTCCACGCCAAGGAAAGTACCATCCGAACACGAGCCGGAGTCTTCAATCTTCTATCTTCGTAGTCTTGGAGTCCGACGGATAATGATAGTCCGGCTGTCCGGACACCCCCTAGTCCAGACTCCTCAAGAGCCTCGAACCGGTCTTCAATGACGATAAGTCCGGCGCGCATAATGTTCGGCATTGCAAGGCGGGTTCCTCCCTTGAATAATCTAGAGAAGATCATGAACACCTAGGATAGTGTCCGGCTCTGCAAAAATAATTTCCACATTCCACCGTAGAATATATACACTAGCTCAATCTGCTGATGTATTATGCGGCGTGCCATCACACCGCAACCAGGCCTTTGTTTGAATCGTTTTTTACTATACCACCTCAGGACGTTTAGCGAAGCGGTTTCCTTGGCATGTCTTGTCGAAGCAGAGATCGTGTTCCCCTTATCCCGGATTCTCATCAATACGCGTGGGTAACCTAACCATTCCGTCGCCGCCACGCCTCTATCGAAGGGAATCCCAAACGGTCACGAGACGGCCCTTGGTATTTCTTCCCTTTATAAGAGGACCAAGGCTCGCCTTGTTCTTCAATCCCGTGATCGAATCTCTTCCCGCTCCAGCCCAACACCCGAGCCTCAGATTCGAGCGCCGGATCCTCAATCATGTCCGCTCCGCCTCCAGGGCCGGTGGATGCGGAGGAGGACATATTGAAGTTGCGTGAGGCCAAGTACCTGGCCTACGAGGTTTCGCACAAGTTGCCTGCCCAAGGGTAGGCCGTGCCCGCCCCCGAGCCCGGTGAATAGTCGTCTTCGATCCCACCTCCGCCGGGGTTTAGGCTTCCCGCGGATCCTTCGTGAGAGGTCTCTGTTCTACTATGGGCTGGACTTTCACGACTTGGCTCGAGTCCATCCTCCACATCTCCGCATTCATTATCGTCTGCGAAGCCTTCCTCCGCGTCATTCCCCACTTCAGCCTATGGCTGAAGACCTTCAAGGTGGAGCCGAAGATGATCGGGGCGTCAAGCGGAGTGCGCGGGGCGACCATAAGCAAAAAGGCCGATGCCCGTGGCCGAGGGTTCCTTCCAAGAGGAACTCGGATGTGGCAGCAGGAGTGGTTCTACATCACCGCTCCGAAGGCAGCAGTGCGAAGCCGCCTTCATTCCTCCCGGGACCTCCATGCCAGCTAATGTCGTGGGTCAACCAAGGCTCAATTGGGGCCGTCCAAGACGATGCCCTCCTTTGCAGGCCGGATTCGAGACCTCAAGCGAGGGAGATCGACCTGATCAAAGTGATGCACGAGTTATGCTAATCGTGCATCTTTTGCCCCGCAAACGCCGTCCTCTTCCGCCTATGGAGTTCAACCGGAGGGACCTCGGATTCTCCAACACTTTATGGGTGCGACACCCGTGGAGATGTACAAGTTGTTCTTCGGACCGCAAGTGGCGTGTCCGGATTCAGCCGAGGACGCAGGCCTAAGCCGCGATCGCCCGGATACTCAGGTAAATAGCTCAGAGTCCGGACATTCTGGTTATATGCCTTTCTAAAGTTCGCCTCCTGACCCCTTGTTCTTTACAGGAATGGGTGGCGCGATCAAGGCTGATAAGATGTCCGGCCCCCTCCAGAGACCGTGACTGGAGCCCGTCTTGGTCGAATGTTGGAGGTTGCGCCCATAGAAGAGGCGACGGGAAAATAGAGGAGCTAATATTTAGCCCAAAGGCGATCAAGAGGAGGAACCAAGAATCCCTCCTTCAGGGGAGAAGAGGACCGCCTCGAAGATCCGGAGGCCAAAGCCCCTAAGCGTGGGAAGAGATCTTCACCGGGGTCCGTCGTCCGGAGAGAATCGAGGCGCAATCATCGCCAAGGACCAGCCCTCAACGAGCCGTGAGTATGAAAGAGGAAGTTAATTAGTAAGGAAATACCTTCATTTGTGCTTTTGTGGGTAACCGAAATATTTATTTTGCAGTTCGGATCTGCAGCCTTCTCAGATGAGTTCATCTTGAGGGGACCTTCTTCCGGAGATGATGGAGAGCGATCGCCTCCGTCTGCAGCGCCTCCAGATGAGGCGGCGAGCCGAAGTGTAAATCACGGAGGTATCCCGAGTCCGGAGGGGCGAGAGTTCGGCACCCACTAGTATCCGGCGGGGGCGAAGAATCTGCTTGAGGGCGTCCGTTTGGGAAGATCACCATGCGTTGATCGTATGGTGATTGGAAGGATTTCGTCCGCCGAGAGCGGATTAATAATCACCGCCATGAGTTTGCTGGCGGGATTTGAGGTATCTTGAAATGGCGCACCCCTTTGTCTTTTAACAGTTTTGCATATAGAAATGCGCCCTGTATAGATAGTAGCCCCTGAGACTCAGTAGGTTGTCGGAAACGACAGCGTACCGAGGATCGAAATCTAAAGTAATGAATTCCGTCGTTCCTATGCAGGTGGCGGATAGTTCGGGGGCTAGCTGGACTAGTGAGTTTGCTGAATTAAATCGGCAACTTGACTTGGCATATGCGGACATCGCACTTGTCAACAGGCGACTTGACGAGTCGCAAGGTAAAATAGTTCTCCGCAGTCGCTTTATTAAGGGGGTCAAAGCCCTCCTCTGATAAATTATATGCTGTTTGTACAGACGGTGCTGCTGCTGTGGAGAGCCTTCGGGCCGAACTTGCTGGAGCTAAGGAGCAAGCCCGAAGGAGTGACGCGGCTGCCTCGAGGGCGGCCGAGGAGTTGAAAGCCGAAAAGGTTGTGCACCCCTAAGCAGGCGGAGGTGGCGAATTGGCCACGAAAGTAAAGATGCTGCCGACCGCAATGAGGCTCTTGAAAAGGCGCTTATCGGAGCGAGAAGACTTGAAGAAGGCCACCGCGAAGCCAAGGATGCCCGCTCTGCAATCTGAGCTATGAAGGAGGAAGCTCGCGCCAGTGGAGATATCGTGGCTGGCAAGCCTTTTCTGCTGCGTTGCCGGTTTATGGATGGAAAGTATTCTCAATTTGAGCGGCTGTGGAGTCCGGAGGATCCGTATATGGACTTGGCTGCAAGTGCGGCTGATGCCGTTAAGCACTTCGAGCGAGAAGGATCACGAGACGGAAGAGCTATATTGGTCTCAATTCCACAGTCCGGATCGCTCCACTTCCGTTGGCGGACCGGTTAGCCAAAGTGGGCGAGCTAAATAGATTGTCGGACTTGCCATGACTAACATCGTGGCCCATATGCGCCGAGAGGTCAAAGCGGCGAGCTACTTGACTTCTTGCAGCAATTCCTTGGAAGCGGTGCCGCATATAAAGGAGATGAAGCGGTCGGCCTGCGCGAGTAGCGGATGGCTCTTGCCGTGTGAAGGCGCGTGTCGAGAGATGGGCGCCACAGCTGTTGCCGCCCGAGGTTCGGATGAAGGCGGCTCCTGCGAGCACTATTCCGGGGAGGTTATGCGTGGCGCTCGTGTAATAAAGTCGCGATGCTCGAAAAATGTCACGTTCAAATGAGCGCATTAGCTTATCGTCGATGATTATGTTATAACTGCTTTTTATACTTGTGCGTCCGTAGTAAGACTTCTCTGTGCGGCGTTCACGTATACTTGTGTATAACTTGAAAGATGGCGGTCTTCGCTTCAGCCCCTCGCTGGAGGTGCTGGGGTGTTCGCAAAATAGCGCGTTTTCACACTTAAACCGGCGTCTCGGTCTGTTACAAGGAGGTGGTAGCGTAGCGAACGAGGCAATCCAGACTATAATGCTTTATTAGCGAGTGGAGCTCGAGGGTGGGGCTACGATATAGCCCCTAGTGGCATCGCCCTTCTCCGTCCCGAGCACGCGTGTGTGCGACCGAAAGCGGTCCTTCGTCAAAGCGAAATTCTAAACATTCCGATAGTCGATCTTTTTTTTATCATCTCTCATTTATCATCAGCGGTCAGTTTTAAGCTTTCTCTCTGAGGTGCTCGCCCGGCCAGCTAGGACTGTCGCGATAGTTCTCCACGGTGCCGTGTTAGCCGATGATACGGAACATAAGGCAGCAAAACACGGAGGCGGGCAAACCCAACATTTGACCAAAGACATGATTCGGAGCTGATGCATATAATGCCTAACTCGAGGCGCGAACACTCCCTAAGGTGTTCGGTCTTTATAATAATAGGCGAATGATGCCCTAAGCCCCTAGTGTCGAGTGCGGGCATGGTCTTCGACGGGCCGATGCCAAAGCGTCGAGCTCGCTTTTATAGGAAGAAACCAAGGAGAATAACAACAAGAGACGTAAAAAAGGTTTACGCAGGTCTTAATCGAAAAAGAATCCTCTAACGGGTCCCTCTTTGCGCGTCTGCGCTGTGTCTCATTTGCGCCGTTTATCACGGGCGGGTGTGCACTTTGTTCATCTCAGTAAAGAGAGGAGCGTTTAGTTGAAAACAAATCGTCGTGCGAAAAAAATGTGTAAAACAAGAAATATAAATACTTAAAGGGGTTTGTGTGAACCCTTGGTTGTTTTGATCTTGGCGCAGCCTGTGATGGGGTATTCGGCTAGGAGCCCTAACTCTCTTGAGGCGGATTCGTCTATCCGAGTCTGGGTCTTTAAGTGACCGCCTTGAAATGGCGCCCGCGGACCGGGCATCTTGAGTGTAAGAGGCGGCGTAATGCGGTATAAGCGTTAACGCGGACAAAACCTTTACGTCCCAAGAGTGCTTGATATTCACTTTCAAATGGGGCGATGTGAAAAATTAATTTTTCTCGTCGAGAATTGTTCGGCGATCCGAACACGACTTCTAGTAATATGGAGCACATGCACTTGGCGTAAGGGCACCAGAGTCACTCCTTTGAAGGAAGTGCGGTACGTGTAGCCGTATTTTACAGCAGGGTTTATCCCCATCCTATGGATTGTTTTTGAATCTGACGGGTTTAAGGCGCTGCCTCCGTCCATTAGGGCGTTAGTAAATTGTAATCCGTCTATTATAGGATTCAATATCGGGGAGTCCGTCCGCGTTTGAGCAGCTTACGGAATAGTCGGTGGTGAAAGTGATTGGTTTGATATCAATCTCTACGATCTGCTTCCAGGTTGGACTGCGTGAAGCTCTTTTAGAAAGTGCACTATTTTCCGTATTATCACATGAAGTGAATTTACTTCTTTGACCCCTTGTGGGAAAAGTCTTTTGTTTTCGGTGCTTTCTGCTGTTGGGGTTTATCGTCTTAACGATCGTCCGAGCCCTTGTGTTCGGCGTTTAATCGGCGAATTGTTTAAAACAACAATCACTGTCAGATGTGATTTGCGAGCCTTCAGGAAATACTATGGATTTGGCATATCCGACCCAAAATCTTGTTTAAGTTGGACCCGGTTAAATCCTTGTCATCCTTTAGAGGCTGTGTTTTATTATTGGGCGCGAGCTTTTGAATCGGCTTTGGCTGCCGTACTCTTTGGGCTTTTCTCTTTATTCGTATTGCTCTTTTCTGCGCCCGTGATTTTCGTTCCATCTCTTATCTCGGATGTACTTGGGTGGCCGGTGCTGCATCTTGCTAACCAGCTGTCCTCTCCCTCGCCTGCAAAGCGGGTCATGAGGCTTGTTAGTCGGGACATTGTCCTCGGCTTTTCTTGAGCCGAGGTGCTGGCGAAACCATTCGGTCTCGGACATTGTGCTTCAGCTGCTCGAGGCCCAGCGTCATCGGGGCGCCCGAAGCCGTAACAGCAGCATTTCAAGCACAAGTCGAGGCAATGTTTAGTTTAGCACCTCGGTCAAGAAACCGAGACAATGTCACCCTAACAATGACCCGCTTGCATGTGGTTAGCAAGATAAAAGCAGCAACGCTGTGACATGCTGGGCTGGCTAGGCGATGACAAAAACCGGAAACAGTCCGACTACGGCAGCTGTCGTTTCGACAACCTACCGAGTCTCGGCGCAACTATCTATCTGAGTAGCATTTTTATATGCAAAGCTGTTAAAAGACAAAGGAGTGCGCCATTTTCGCATACCTCAAATCCCGCCAGCAAGCTCATGGCGGACATTACAATCCGCTTTCGCGGACGAAATCACTTCCAATCACCATAACGCGTTAATGGCGGTGATCTTACGAAATGGGCGCCCTCTCAAGCAAACTCTTGATTCTCGCGGACTACGGGTGGGTGCCAAACTCTCCAGGCCCCTCCGGACTCGGGGCGCCCTCAAGTGGCGATTTACACTTCGGGCTCGCTTTGCCGTCTCATCTCGGCGGCCTGCTTGACAGAGGCGTGTCGCTCTCCATCATCTCCGGAAGAAGGTCCCTCAAGATGAACTCATCTCGAAGAAGGCTGCGATCAAACTGCGATATAAATGTTTGATTTACCCAGAAGCACAAATGAAGGTACTTCCTTACTAATGCTTCCTCTCTTCATACTCACGGCTCGTTGGAGGGTTGGTCCTTGGCGATGATTGCAGCGTCCGGATTCTCTCCGGGGCGGGACCAGTGAGGATTTCTTTCCGCGCTTAGGGCTTTGGCCTCCGGATCTTGGGGCGGTCCTCTTCTCTCTCTGAAGGAGGGGCTGTTGGTTCCCCTCCTCTTGATCGCCCCTTTAGTGAGTATTAGCTCCTTTATTTCCCTGCCGCCCCCGTCTGGCGCAACCTCCAACATTCTGACCAGCACGGGCTCAGTCTCTGCGGTCTCGGAGAGGGGCGGACACCTTATCAGCCTTGATCGCGCCACCCATTCCTATAAAGAACAACAGGTCGGAAAGGCGAACTTTTGAAAGGCATATAAATAGAATGTCCAGGCTGCTGAGCTATTTACAGAGTATCCCGAGGCGATCATGGCTTAGGCTGCGTCCTCGGCGAATCCGGACACGCCTGCGGTCCAAGAACAGCTGTACATCTCCGTGGGTGTGCGCCCATAAAATGTTGGAGAATCGAGGTCCCTCGGTTGTACTCCCATAGAGCGGAGAGGGCGGCGTTTGCGGGCGGAAGATGCACGATTAGCATAACACTGCATCACCTTGATCAGGTCGATCTCCCTCATTTGGAGGTCTCGAATCTGGCCCTCGGTGAAGGCATGTCCTCGGGCGGCCCCAGTTGAGCCCTTGGTTGACCCACGACATCGATTGGCGTGGAGGTCCCCGGCGGAATAAGGCGGCGGCTTTTCTCGCTGCCCCTCGGGCGATGATGTAGAACCACTCCTGCTGCCATCCAGTTCCTCTTTGAAGGAACCCTCGGGCCACAGGCATCGACCTTTTTGCTTATAGTGCAGTTCTCTGCACGCTTAGCCCCCGTCATCTTGGCTCCACCTTAATGGTCTTCAGCCATAGGCGAAGTGGGGAATATGCGGAGGAAAGGCCATGACGATAATAAATCGCGGAGATGTGGAGGATGGACTCCGGAGCCAAGTCGTGAAAGTCCAGCCCGTAGTAGAGCAGGAGCCCTCTCATGAAGGATCCGTCGAAGCCTAATCCCGGCGGAGGTGAGATATGGCAGCGTTCGCGCGGGCTCGGGGGGCACGGCCTGCCCTTACAGGGCAGGCAACCTGTCTGAACCTCGTGAGGCCAGGTACTTGGCCTCACGCCTTCAATATGTCCTCCTCCGTGGCCGGAGGAGGGCATCCACCTGACCGGAGGTGGGGCGGACATGGTTGTGAATCCAGCGCTCTCATCTGAAGCTCGGGTGTTGGAACTGGGAGCGGAGGAAAGATTCGATGTCGAGAATGAAGAACAAGACAGGCCTTGGTCCTCTTATAAAGGGAAGAAATACCAAGGCCGCCTCCGTGACCGTTTAGGATTCCCCTTGATAGAGGAGGCGTGGCGGCAGGAGCGGTTGGGTTACCCACGCACGTATTGATGAGGATCCCGGAATAAAGGGACACGATCTTTGCTTCGACAAGGCGTGCCAAAACCGCTTAGCTAAACATCTTTGGTGGAATAATAAAATGATTCAAACAAGGGCTTGGTAGCGGTGTGATGTCACGCTGCATATCGTCGGCGAATTGAGTCGGTGTATATGTTTTATTCTCTCTACGGTGGAATGTGGAAATTATTTTTGCGAGCGGACACTATCACGGTGTTCATTATCTTCTCTGGATTATTCAAGGGAGGAACCCGCCTTGCAATGCGAACATTATGCGCCGGACTTATCGTCATTGAAGACTGGTTTAGGGACTCTTGAGGAGTCTGGACTAGGGGTGTCGGACAGCGAACTATCATTATCTGCGGACTCCAAGACTACGAAGATAGAAGATTGAAGACTCGACTTCGTGTTGGAAGGTACTTTCCTTGGCGTGGAAGGCAAGCTTGGTATCTGGATATGTGGATCTCCTACCATTGTAACCGACTACTGTGTAACCACGGCCTCTCTGGTGTCTATATAAACCGGAGGGTTTTAGTCCGTGGGGCGACATACATTACAACAATCATACCATAGGCTAGCTTCTAGGGTTTAGCCTCCTTGATCTCGTGGTAGATCTACTCTTGTACTACCCACATCATCAATATTAATCAAGCGGGGCGTGGGTTTTACCTCCATCAAGAGGGCCGAACACAGGTAAAAACTCTTGTCCCTTGTCTCTGTTACCATCCGCCTAGGCCTTGAGATTCGGGACCCCCTACGAGATCCGCTGGTTTTGACATCGACATCGTCCGCTTGTGAGCCCTGCCATATCGCGGGCTCCTTGGGAGCATTTTAGTCGTCAAGGCGGGATTTAGGGCGACGTCTGCGCCGTCGTTTTGGTCGTTTATCGGCGGGGTCATCTTCTGCCACGGCCCGTTGGTCCTTGTTATCGCTCTCCTTTGGGGTGTCGACCATATATATGTCATTTGACGAGGTGGTCCTCCCGTGCTTTATATGCTCTATTTTTTGTTTGTCTCCGGCATAAATAGTGTATTTAAATCGATGTCTTGAATCGTAATCTAACATGTCGGTTAGGTTGTCGGCAGTGGCTACAAAGTGGGTGGTGGGTGGGCTCTGAATTTCTTAAATCGTCCATACCCCAGCCATCTGGCCATAGTCGGCGAGGACTCTCGATAACGAGAGATGCTTTAGTGAATTCAGGATATCGCCAAAAGCGAGTATTGAAAGATGTCATGATGGTGAATTCCATAACGGGCGCCCAATCGGATCGATTGGTAGGGGCGGGAGGTTGAGTCCGGCGAGAGTCCGCGCCTATGGAATCACGAGTTTCGCGAGGACAAGATCGATGTTCGGCTCCATTGCCGTGGATGTTGAAGCCCCGGTATGCGTCTATCCACCGGCCCTCGATATAGGCGTCGGCTCCGGGCTAATGGCGGAGCAGATCCGGTGCGACCACCGAGGCCTTTGTTCGGTGGCGAGCTAGATCATGCCGTCATCACGGTCTGCGGCGCGCTTGGTGTGGCTCGAGTCCGTCGAAGATCAAGTCTCCGCGGACATCGGCCGTGAAGTTTAAACTTCGAATCGACTGCGGCCAGGGGCGTAGCTTCGATCTGCTCCAGATGGCCAAGTGAATTGGCCCGCGATCTTGGCCGCCGAATCTGAAGATCTGTCAGGGAGAAAATTCTCACCTAGGACAGCGTTGTTGGTTGAAGATGCCATCAAGCCTATCGGTGGCGACACGGACGAACTCTCAATGAAAGCACCAATGTCGGTGTCAAAACCGGTGGATCTCGGTAGGGGTCCCGAATCAAGCGTCTAGGCGGATGGTAATAGGAGACAAGGGACACAATGTTTTTACCCGTGTTGGGCCCTCTCGATGGAGGTAAAACCCTACGTCCTGCTTGATTAATATTGATGATATGGGTAGTACAAGAGTAGATCTACCACGAGATCAAGGAGGCTAAACCCTAGAAGCTAGCCTACGGTATGGTTGTTGTAATGTATGTTGTCCTACGGACTAAAGCCCTCCGGTTTATATAGACACCGGGGGAGGCTAGGGTTACACAGAGTCGGTTACAATGGTAGGAGATCTACATATCCGTTATTGCCAAGCTTGCCTTCCATGCCAAGGAAAGTACCATCCGAACACGAGCCGGAGTCTTCAATCTTCTATCTTCGTAGTCTTGGAGTCCGGCGGATAATGATAGTCCGGCTGTCCGGACACCCCCTAGTCCAGGACTCCCTCAACAATCCTCCGAATGAAATGCCCAATGCGCGTGCATGACATTCAGAAGCTTACTGGTTGCTTAGCTGCTTTGAGCCAATTCATCTCACGCCTTGGTGAAAAGGCACTGCCTCTTTACCGACTGATGAACAAATCTGACAAGTTCGAGTGGAATGACGAAGCTGTAGCAGCGTTTGAAGAGCTCAAAACCCTACTTTCCACCTAGCCGGTGCTTGCTGCTCCGGTTAGCAAGGATCCTCTACTGCTTTACATCGCAGCCATGGGACAAGTTGTTAGCACAGTGCTCACGGTCGAGCGGGAAGAAGAAGGCCAGGCCTTCAAAGTTCAGCGCCCCGTGTATTACATTTCAGAAGTCTTAACCCCATCCAAGCAGAGATATCCTCACTATTAGAAGCTTGTTTATGGGATTTACCTGACCACGAAGAAGGTTGCACATTATTTCTCTGATCACTCAATTTCAGTCGTCAGCGACGCTCCATTATCAGAGATTCTGAATAACAAAGATGCAACTGGTCGAGTGGCAAAGTGGGTGATTGAACTTCTTCCTTTGGATATCAGATTTGAGGCAAATAAGGCCATTAAGTCTCAAGCAATTGTAGATTTCCTCGCAGAGTGGACTGAATAGCAACAGCCGATTCAAATTCAGTCAGAACATTGGACCATGTTCTTTGATGGATCCAAGATGTTAAATGGTTCTGATGCAGGAGTGGTTTTAGTGTCCCCACGAGGAGACAAGCTCAGTTATGTCCTCCGGATTCACTTTGACTCTTCAAACAATGAAGCTGAGTATGAGGCACTATTATATGGGTTGCGTATGGCCATTTCACTCGGCGTCCGGCGCCTGATGGTTTATGGCGACACAGATTTAGTGGTTATCCAAGTAATGAAGGAATGGGACGTCAGGAGTCCCGCAATGACAGGTTACTACAACGCGGTGAGAAAGTTAGAGAAGAAGTTTGAGGGATTGGAGCTCCACCACATACCACAAATCAAAAATCAAGTTGCTGATGATCTGGCGAATATAGGTTCCTCTCGGAAGCCTATCCCCAGCAATGTGTTCTTGGAACATCTCCATACCCCGTCAGTCTAAGAAGATCCCTTCAACGAAGAGCCCCCGCAACCGATAAGTCCAACCAACCCGACTGAGATAGAGGTTCCAGCAGTGGTCGACCTGATCATGGAATTCTTGGTGATCACTCCCGATTGGACAGTACCGTACATCGCGTACATTCTCAGAAAAGAGCTTCCAGAGGACGAAAACGAGGCTCGCCAGATAGCCCGTCGATCCAAAGCTTTCACCATGATGAAAGGGCAGCTTTATAGAGAAAGTGTCACAGGAGTAGCCCAACGCTGCATCACCCCGGAAGAAGGTCAAATGATCCTAAATGACATCCACTCGGGGACCTGTGGTCACCATGCGTCCTCTCGGACCATCATGGCCAAAGCATACCGAGCAGGATTTTATTGGCCTCGAACAAATGAGATGGCGAAAGATATAGTTGGCAAGTGCGCAGGTTGCCAGTTTTACTCCGACATGTCTCACAAGCCCGCATCTACCCTGAAGACTATTCCACTCGTCTGGCCGTTTGCAGTCTGGGGATTGGATATGGTTGGGCCCTTCAAAACTGGTGCGAGTGGCTTCACCCATTTGCTCGTAGCAGTCGACAAGTTTACCAAGTGGATCGAAGCCAAGCCCATCAAAACCTTGGAGGGGGCACTGCCGTCAGTTTCATCAGAGAGTTGATATTCAGATATGGAGTTCCTCACAGCATCATCGCAGATAACGGCTCCAACTTTGATTCTGATAAGTTCAAGGTGTTCTGTGCTTCTCAAGGCACTCGGGTCAACTATGCGTCTGTCGTGCACCCGCAGTTGAATGGACAGGCTGAAAGGGTGAATGGTTTGATCCTTCAAGGGTTAAAGCCTCGTCTGATGCGTGATCTTAAGCATGCTGCTAGAGCTTGGGGACTGGATTGCCATCAGTCCTATGGGGCTAAGAACAACACCCAACCGATCGACTGATCGAACCCCTTTCTTCGTGGCGTACGGCGTTGAGGCTGTGCTTCCGAGTGACTTGCTACACAATGCTCCCAGAGTTGAACTGTTCTCAGAAGCCGAAGTAGAGCAAGCACGTGAAGATGCAGTCGATCTCTTGGAGGAAGAAGGCGAGATGGCTTTGGTTTGATCGATCATTTATCAGCAGGATCTGCGTTGATTCCACGCCCGCAATGTCAGAGGTCGAGCGTTTCAGGAAGGAGACCTTGTGCTCCGAGTGGTTCAGAAACGACCTCACAAGCTCGCTCTGGCCTGGGAAGGTCCGTTCATCAACACCAAGGTGCTTCACAATGGGGCATATCACATCTACAACGTAGCCAAGAAAATGGATGAGCCACGTGCATGGAACGCACAACTGCTTCGTCCTTTCTACACCTAAAATCACTCGACCCGACGAGTTGTAATAAAAGCACTTCAATTTGTTTTCCAAAGACAAGATTTTTACAGTATCTTAATGATTGGTTTCTCGTAATCACTTGTGTCCAAATCCCCCAGTGGGTGTCTTAGCCGCGAACCCGATTCGCCTAAGTTAAAAAAACACTCCGAGTAGAGAGTAATCCTCCCACTCGGAGGCTTACCTGTGAACCCGATTACGCTAAGTGAAAAAACACTCCGAGTGGAGAGCAATCCTCCCACTCGGGGGCTTAGCTGTGACCCCATAATCGCCTAAGTTCAAAATATTCCGAGTGGAGGGTAATCCTCCCACTCGGGGGCTTAGCTGCAACCCCGTAATTGCCTAAGTTAAAAACACTCATAGTGGAGATCAATCCTCCCACTCGGGGGCTTAGCTGCGACCCCGTAATCGCCTAAGTTAAAAATATTCTGAGTGGAGAGCAATCCTCCCACTCGGGGGCTTACACTACTAGGGAAAACCCTAGTAGTAGCGCGGGTTTTGAGGCTAGCAGCAGCGCGGGTGGCCGCGCTACTAATAAGGCGCTACAGCTAACTTATAGTAGTAGCGCGGTCCCTACCCACGCTACTACTGTTGACGATATCAGCAACGCTTTTGCCGAATGCGCTACTATTAGTTAGCTGTAGCGATTTATGATCCTCGCCTTCTGCTATATCTTTCATCATTTTCCCTATACCCTTTCCTTTAGGATACTAGATACTAGAGTAATCTTGCTACTAGATATCAAATTCATAAACCATTATAAGTCTTGGGTAGTACTCGCCGTTCCAAATTACTCGTCGTGGTTTTAGTTCAAACCACGACGAGTAATGAAACGAAAAGTACTAGATAACAATTTCATGCATAGTCAACATGCATCCTCAAGCAGTACAAGGTCATATCGACGGTGATCATCATATGTAATTCTAGATGATATCGACGACGATCATCATATGTAGTTCTAGATGATATTGACGACGATCATTATATGTAGTTCTAGATGATATAGCCACACACACATATTTAGTTCTAGATGATATCAAAGACAATCATCATGCTCAAGCCTGGGCGGTTGGTGTTCCTGATAGTAATTAGGATGGCCTGTCCAACACGAAGATTCTTGCCATCGAGGAATTTCTTCCACCCAACCGAGTTTAAGTGTGTGCGACCGTCCGTGTCCACGCGGTAAGTACAGGTTGTGATGGAGCCCCTTGCAGTAAGGCGTAGTCCAGCTGAGCCTTCTTCATCAGGCTCGATACCATAACTCACAGATATGCTCTTTCCCAATTTCTGAGTAACAAAAACATATCAATTAATAAATAGCCTCGCAAATAAGTACATATGGATTATCTACACTATTAATAGTTCCTTAGATTCTACACTAATAAGCATGTGATCGAACTCTACATTAAAACATATCATCGACTAGATTCCACACAACATACCATATCATTGGACTGTACACTAAGTATTTCATCGGATAATTTGCCTTTGTAAGTATAACACACCATATCATGTCGATCAACCATGGTATTTGTCAGGCGGGTCAAGAATGGCACCCCGACAAAGTCAGCACGTGGCGGAATTATGTCCCACAGGTTGGACACCTCCTCCTTGCTCAGCCTTGTTCTTTGAGCTACGATGGCTTCATGAAGTGGGTCCTCATCATCTTCATCGAGTGGATCCTCATTATCTTCATCATCTTCATCATCTTCCACCAGGTTGAGATAAATGACAGCCAGCTTGGGTCTTTCTGCTCTGAAGGAGAAGCTGGTCAACTCACCACCGATAAGGCGCATGCGAGTGATTTAAGCGGGCCCATCCATCTCCTCCGATCTGCGCCATATTCGTCCTTTCTCGACCTCCATAGTGTACGGCCCCCAGAGCCCCAAATATCATAGTGTCTCTGTCGACTTGTTGAATTTCAACCTCACATTGCATGGGACGATCGTGTAAAATAAGCAAAATGACACAATGCAGATAATGCCAACACTAAAAATAAAATAGTTATTACATTTCATCTAATTTCTTACCGCCGCATAATGGCTTCGGCTGGAAGTAGATGCCGAACAACTTGCCGGTTGCAAGGCTCTTTGGCGCACCTTGACTTACCGATCGACATAGTGGTGGTGGTGGTGGCGCCATTTTTCCTAAAGCAATATGAGCAAAGGATCAACGATCCACTTCACAGGAAATAAAAACAGTAGCATGTGATATTTTTGGTTCTTCCGCAAGAAGCAATTTGATGGACAATTATAATCCTAAGATCTAGTAACATATTAGATGACAAGGTACCACCTACATTTTGCCAAAAAGCAACTTATTACAAAAAAACAAAAGCATCTACCTATCCATGTACAGAAAAAATAACAATAAAATGGTGCATACTAAATCAACTAAATGAACTAGCCTACTAAATCAACTAAATCAAAATGTTCTAAATCAACTAAATCAACTAGCCTACTAACTCAACTAAATCATATCAACTAAATCAACATGTTGCATATGAACTATCCTACTAAATCAAAATGTAGCAGGGAGGAGGGAGAAGGAGGGGCGACTCGAGGAGGGAGAAGATAGTAGGACGGAGGAGGAAGGCGGAGCAAGAAGGAAGGCGGCCGCCGGCAGTGGAGGGAGGACGGAGGAGGAAGGCGGAGGCGAGGAGGGCAGGCGGGCCAAGAGTGGAGGGAGAGACGGAGGAGGAGGCCGGTACCGAGTCCAGCAAGGAGGAGGAGGTGACGGCAGCGCAGAGGGGGAGGGGCGACGGGGGAGGACCGGCGCGGGGGGTTGAGAGGGGATCCAATGAGTGTGTGAGTGTGAGTGGATCGGATAGAGGAGAGGGGGTGGGAGATGGAATGGCTTAGCAGTAGCGCGCTATAGAGAAAGACGCTACTGCTAAACTACCTAGCAGCAGCGCCTTTCACAAAGAAGCGCTACTGCTATGTGTCAACATGTAAAAGTAGACTTCAGTTTATCAAAAATACATTGATCATCAGCGATCTTTTTGTGTACAATCTGATTTCTCAATATGAGTCCTCACCGGTTTAGGAACCGGTGAAGACTCATATTGCGGCCACAAATTCTACAAATAGAGTTCAATGAAGACCAAGTCTTGTCAAAGTTTGAGAAGTAACATATTTAAGGTGGTAGAAACTCTCTTCACAGAGCGAGGTGGGACTAAATTTTTGTAGTAAACTTAGCAGTAGCGCCTATTGGTGAAATGCGCTGCTACTATGCTACGTAGCAGTAGCCCTCTTCGTGATAACGCGCTGCTGCTAGAACTAGACTCATGGCGGCCTCGTGGGAATTATATCAGTAGCTCGTCTTTGAGCGGGCGCGCTACTGCTATATTTATTTCTGCAGCGAGTTAAGCTTGAGCTCACTACTGCTACGTAGCAGCAGCGCCTTATTTTAAAGCGCGTTGCTGGTAAGATTCTGTGTATAGGCTTTGCCCTAGTAGTGTTAGCTGCGACCCCGTAATCGCCTAAGTTAAAAACATTCCGAGTGGAGGGCAATCCTCCCACTCGGGGGCTTAGCTGCGACCCCGTAATCGCCTAAGTTAAAAACATTCCAAGTGGAGAGCAATCCTCCCACTCGGGGGCTTAGCTGCGACCCCGTAATCGCCTAAGGTAAAAACATTCTGAGTGGAGAGCAATCCTCCCACTCGGGGGCTTAGTTGCAACCCCGTAATCGCCTAAGTTAAAAACACTCCAAGTGGAGCGCAATCCTCCCATTCGGGGGCTTAGCTGCGACCCCGTAATCGCCTAAGTTAAAAACATTCCGAGTGGAGAGCAATCCTCCCACTCGAGGGCTTAGCTGCAACCCCGTAATCGCCTAAGTTAAAAACACTCCGAGTGGAGAGCAATCCTCCCACTCGGGGGCTTAGCTGCGACCCCGTAATCGCCTAAGTTAAAAACATTCCGAGTGGAGAGCAATCCTCCCACTCGGGGGCTTAGCTGCGACCCCGTAATCGCCTAAGTTAAGAACATTTTGAGTGGAGAGCAATCCTCCCACTCGGGGGCTTAGCTCCGACCCCGTAATCACCTAAGTCACAAATATCCTCTGAGCTCTGCCACAAATACAACGTGCTCTCCATCCTTATCTGCTAGGACGACGAGGTGTCGATTGAACATCACCTCTGAGCTATGCCACAAATACGACATACGCTCCATCCTTATCCGCAAGGATGACGAGGTGTCGATCAAACACCACCTCCGAGCTACGCCACAAGTACAATGTTCCATCCCTATCCGGAAGGACGATGAGGTGTCGACTGAACACCACGTTTGAGCTCTATCACAAGTACAATGTACTTTCATTCAACAAAGGGTGAGAAGATCAAGTCCACTCGGAACCGAAAGACGATCAGAAACAATTCAAAAAATAGAGCAAAAGTCGTGATATTCAAAGGAATCCAAGTTCAGATAAACCCTGCAAAAGTTTAGGACCGCAGCAGGCAGAAGTACTCGGGCACCAAGTCTGAAAGGGTTTAACAATTACATAATCACTCGGCATTCCAAGGCAAATAAGGGTGGGGCATAATGTTTTTGGTCATTCATCAGGAGAGGGACTTGCTGGATCGCAGAAACTGTCAAGATCAATGTTGTTTGCGATGCGAGTGGCAGCGTCAAGGAAAGTGTCCATGAAGGACTGGAAAGTGTGCTTTTTGGTGTTCACAACCTTGAGGTCCGCCTGCATGTCTTCTCTGACGTCCTTGCAGTGCACTCTGACCAATGACAGGGCGACGTCAGCGCCACAGCGAGCGGATGATTTCTTCCATTCTTGCACTCGGTCAGGTATCTAATTCAGTCTAGCCATCAAAGACTCGAGATCTTGTGAGAGTTCCGCCTGAGGCCAGACCTCAGTATCAACCCGAGTCATCGCTGCCTTCAGTCGGGCAAGATAAGCAACAGCGTTATCCATCCGTGATTCCAACCGCAACACGTTCATCGCAACATCGTCTTTGATAGGACAATTGATGGGGTCAAGACCCGTCTCGACCCGCCCAGTCTCAGTCTCAAAGTCCTGACAAAGTTCTGCACAGTCGAAAAAATGGTGAGTCAAAAGTATGACAAGACGTATCAATTGACAGCAACAAATCAGTCGAACAATAATACCTTCAAGCTTCAGGACTAGTTTTGCAGCAAGCTATCTCAGATAAGACTCTAGCTCGCCCTTCTTGGCCTTGAGGTTCACAACTTCATCAGTCAAGTTGCCCTTGTCTTTCTTCAGTTGCTCGACCTCCCGATTGGCCTCAGAGACAGTGGTCTTTAGCTTAGAGTTCTCCTCTTCTAACTTGCTGACTGAAGCCATCTTCTTGTCAGCAAGCACTGTTTTCTCTCGCGCCTCCTTCTGGGCAGCAGCAAGATCCTGATCCTTCTTCTCCAGAGCCTACTTCATTTTCTCTAAAGAAATAACATTCTTCAGACGAGCTTGAAGTTGACGGTTTTCACTACGCACATATGTTTGAGTGAAACCACTCGGTTCAAAGAGACTGGTAGAAAAAACACTGAGAAGTGCGAGTCACAAGATGGACAGTTGACGATTGGTTACCTCCCATGATAGCTGATTCGTCCTGAGAGGTCTTGAGGTTCTTCTTGGCCAATTCAAGATCAAGATTGAGGCTGATTTGCTTCTTGTTCAGTTCAGAAAGTTGAGCCCCAAGATCACAAGACCTCTGTAGTCAGCAAATGAGATATATCAGTTGACAGAAACAAAAGACAATCACAGTGAAAGTTGCTCTAAGACTACCGCCGAATCAAACATTCAGCAGTAGTCTCAGGGACTACACCCAGTGGGTGCACTTAGCGTGCCCCCACTGGTTTGGTTTAAACACTCGGCATGGTCTGCCCGGTGCGAGTAAAAAAAGTAGATTCTCAGACCATAGCCGGCTACCAGCAGTCGACCGTGGTCTCGGGGACTACACCCAGTGGGTGCCTCTGCGTGCCCCCACTGGTTTGGGAAAACACTCGACTCAACCTAAGGCGACTCAAGTGGAAGACCTATTCAACTCTAACACAGACACACCCCAGTGGGTGATTGGATGTGAAATAGAGATCCATGATAGTAGATGCACATATGGGCAGCGAAGCAACAGCGGCAGTTTTCATTATTCACAAGATCAGTCGGGAATCAACTAACCTTGACGTTGGTTTGCAGAGCGGTGCTGGAATTATAAGCCACCTGACTAGCCTCGTGCACCACCTTCATCTGCTCCATCACAAGATTCACCTGGAGAAGAGCCTCCCTGGCAGCACTTGGCGAGTCGTCTGGAGTTTGGTACGCAACAAAGAGCTATGATGGCAAGGCAGTCGAAGCAGCAACTGGGTCGGACGCATGGAGTTGTACTGGAGAAGCAGGGGTCTAAGCAGTCGACCCTGATGGGCGATCAGTCGACAGCGGGTTAGCAAATGTGACGGTTGTCCGAACCGGATCTCCGGATCGCTCGACCACTGTCTCAAGCACCAGTGTCGACTGAGGGACCTGAACCTCAGGTGCTTTCCCGCTTGATCCCTTGCCCCTCCTCCTCCTCTCCCTTAGAGACACTTCTTCTTCATCATCATCTGGAAGCGCGACAATGTCTCGTGGAGCTGCAATAAAAAGAAACATCAGAAATTCAACTGACCGACAACTCAATCGACAGAATAAATTCGAGTCGAGCGGACTTACTAGCTCTGGAGGTGGCAGCGTCATCGGCTTCCTCGTCACCTGGGGCCTTGTCAACGTCCATGTCAGTCGTGGCGGAGGCAGGGCTGGAAAAGTGTACGATCCATTCGGTCAGAACAGAAGAGTCAGTCGGTGGAAGAAAACACAGAAAGAACACTCACCAAGAGGCAACAGGAACATCCATCTTAATCCTGGGCAAAGTCTTCCAAGATTTTGGGGGAACGACCTTGGGCTGCTTGGCGACTTTCTCTATCGGCTCCGGAGTCGAAGTCCGAGTATGCTTCTGAGTCTGGGTGCTCGGGGCCACGGTCTTACCGCGCCCGCCCACTGGATCATGGAGTAGTTTGGATCGATGTTCCGAACGAGGTGGCGAGTCGACCATCTCTTCATCATCCGACTCGTCGCTCTCCTCTTCGTCCTCGTCGTTTGGAGATTGCCAATCGCCGCTCTCCTCCATGTTGTCTTCTCCCTCCTGGTCTTTCTCCAGAACTTGTTCGCCATTGGGCATCGAGTACATCTCAACCTACAAGACAAGAAGTCGAGTGAAAGTCAGTCAGATTCAAAGACAGTCAGAAGATGTACCCAAATACAGTCGGTGGCAGATACTGAACCTTATCTGGCTGGTTGCTGTCGCTGAAGGGGTCGACTCTCCTGGCGCCTCTGGGGTTGTCCTTGTTCCCTGTGATACTCCTCAACCACTGGGCCACTTTCTTGGCTGGTACTTCCTCTGGATGAACCCGAGCGGTATCGTTGACTCCAGAATACATCCACATAGAGTGGTCGCGAGCCTGGAGCGGTTGGATCCGTCGACTGAGAAATATCTCCAGCAAATCCATGCCAGTGACGCCTTGATTGATCAACTGGACCATCCTCTCAACCAGCATATTTGTTTCCACCCTCTCCGCAGTGGTCACTTTCAGCGAGGAAGGGGTCTGAACACGATCGAAGGTAAAAGGGGGAAGTCCAGTCGACTGGCCTGGAGTTGCAATGTCCTGGCACTAGAACCAGGTCGACTGCCAGCCCCTGACCGACTCAGGAAGGGTCATGGAAGGGAAAGAGCTCCTCTTCCTCTTCTAGATACCCAAACCCCCACACATCTGGATAACGTGTGTTTTCTCGTCACTCGTGTTTTCTTTCTTTACCGACTGGGAGCGGATAGTGAAAATGTGCTTGAAAAGACCCTAGTGCGGTCGACAACCCAGAAACTTCTCGCACATGGACATGAACGCAGCTAGGTATGTGATGGTGTTGGGAGAAAAGTGATGGAGTTGGGCTCCGAAGAAGTTCAAGAAACCCCGGAAAAAGGATGCGGAGGAAACGAGAAACCACGGTCGACATGGATGGCAAGCAGAACGCACCCACCTGGTCGGGGCTGCGGCTCCGTCTCCCCCTCCGGCAACCGCGCAGCATCATTGGCAATCAGTCCGGACTCAGCCAGCTCGTCCAAGTCATCTTGCCGGAGCGAGGACCGGATCCAATTGCCCTGGATCCAACCCAGTGGCAGCGCCGACCGCGACGACGTACCCCGATTCTACTTCTTGCCTTTCACCGCCCCCGTCGCCTTCTTTGCGCGTTCCAGCGCCGCCATCTTGTCCTTCACCATGGTGGCGGAGTGGCAGCATCAAGAGCGGAGGAGCCGGATGCGGTGGAGAAGCAGAGGAGAAGGGAGAGAGACTGGACACACCCAGTACACGCGCCTCGGCCCCGTCGACTTTTAAGGACCCACTTCCGAGTGGCTGACGCGTGGGCCCAGGTGATCCTGTCAAATCCCGCAACAGTCGTGCGCTGGGTACGTGGCGAAAAAGGTGGCACGGGGATCGAGGCGCTCTTGTCTATCCATCCCGCTTACCACGGCACGCTCCGCCCCGCGCGCTTCCCTGAAATTTTGAATCCCGTGAAATCTGGGATACACCGTAACCAATCGCGCCAAAGGTTCCACGTCCAAAAACAACACACGACGGATGACGTTATAAATTCACTCGGCAACTTTTGAATCGATCAAGGCGACTGAAACGAAGCTGAAGTTCCAACATGAGCCTCCCGTTGAAAGTAAGTACTTGTGAAGCGCAAGGGTCGAAGCAAGATCAACTTCAACCTTCTTTCCACTCGGACCTCAATCCATTCGGGGGCCAATGATGATGATATAGACCTGGGGTAGGGTCATAGGCCTGACCTATACGCCCTACCCAAGGTCACTACCCTAGAAGCAAAGAAGCTAAAGAGACAACAGGGAGTGCCCAATAAAGGCGTCGAGTGCGATCCACTCGACCAATCAACCACTCGGGTACCCCTCCTCCCCGAAGTCACACAACCAATCAATCACTCGACCTACTGAAGACTAGGAGTCACTCAAAACAGCAACAGGCAAGCATTCACTCTGTAGTCTTTAAGGTCATTTAAGGCACTTAAGGTTGGCGTTATCAGTAACTTCCCTTCTTTATGTACACTGAACTCTTTGTAACGGGGGATGGCTGGTGTCCCGGCGCACCCTATATAAGCCACCCCATCCTCTAGCACAAGGGTTCGCACCCGCTGTAAAACACACTCATATAATCTAGTCGGCCGCCTCCGGGCACCGAGACGTATTTACCTCCTCCGAGAGGGGCCTGAACTCGTAAACACTTGCGTACAACCGTGCCGTAGCTAGAACCTTGCCTCCTCATTCGTACCCCCTATACTTACTGTCAGACTTAGTACCACGACAGTCAACACGACCGGCGGATGAACCCTAGGTACGGGCGGCGCGGTCCTCAGCGGCGGTCATGGAGGACGACCGCCCCAGGGTTGGCTTGCAGGGCTGAAGCTGCGGACGACGGCTAGGTTGGATCGGTTAGGCTGATACCATGAGAAGGGATATAGAGAGATTGATGGAATATTTGATTGTATTGCTTGAGCCTCTGTGAATATATAGAGTTCATGAAGGAAATATGCCCTAGAGGCAATAATAAAGTTATTATTTATTTCCTTATATCATGTTAAATGTTTATTATTCATGCTAGAATTGTATTAACCGGAAACAAATTACATGTGTGAATACATAGACAAACATAGTGTCACTAGTATGCCTCTACTTGACTAGCTCATTGATCAAAGATGGTTGTGTTTCCTGGCCATAGACATGAGTTGTCATTTGATTAACGGGATCACATCATTAGGAGAATGATGTGATTGACATGACCCATTCCATTAGCTTAGCACTTGATCATTTAGTATGTTGCTATTGCTTTCTTCATGACTTATACATGTTCCTACAACTATGAGATTATGCAACTCCGTTTACTGAGGAACACTTTGTGTGCTACCAAACGTCTAGCGAATCGGGTGATTATAAAGGAGCTCTCTGGTGTCTCCAAAGGTACATGTTGAGTTGGCGATTTCGAGATTAGGTTTTGTCACTCGATTGTCGGAGAGGTATATCTGGGCCCTCTCGGTAATGCACATCACTATAAGCCTTGCAAGCAATGTAGCTAATGAGTTAGTTACGGAATGATGCATTACATAACGAGTAAAGAGACTTGCCGGTAACGAGATTGAACTAGGTATTGAGATACCGACGATCGAATCTCGGGCAAGTAACATACCGATGACAAAGGGAACAACGTATGTTGTTATGCGGTTTGACCGGTAAAGATCTTCGTAGAATATGTAGGAGCCAATATGAGCATCCAGGTTCCACTATTGGTTATTGACCGGAGACGTGTCCCGGTCATGTCTACATAGTTCTCGAACCCGTAGGGTCTGCACGCTTAAAGTAGATGACAGTCATATTATGAGTTCATGTGTTTTGATGTACCGAAGATAGTTCGGAGTCCCGAATGTGATCACGGAAATGATGAGGAGTCTCGAAATGGTCGCGACGTCAAGATTGATATATTGGACGACTATATTCGGACACCGGAATGGTTCCGGGGGTTATCGAATATATACTGGAGTATCGGGGGGTTAATGGGCCTCATGGGCCCAAAGTGGAGAAGAGGAGGGGCGGCCAGGGCAGGCCGCGCGCCCCCTCCCCCTCTAGTCCGAATAGGACAAGGATAGGGGGGCGGCGCCCCCCTTTCCTTCCTCCCCTTTCTCCCTTCCTTCCTCCTCTCCTACTTGGACAAGGAAAGGAGGGAGTCCTACTCCCGGTGGGAGTAGGACTCCTCCTGGCGTGCCCCCTCCTGGCAGGATGCCCCCTCCCCCTTGCTCCTTTATATACGGGGGCAGGGGGCACCTCTAGACACAACAACAATTGATCCTTGAGATCTATTAGCCATGTGCGTTGCCTCCCTCCACCATATTCCACCTCGACAATATCATAGCGGTGCTTAGGCGAAGCCCTGCGTTGGTAGAACATCATCATCGTCACCATGCCGTCGTGCTGACGGAACTCTCCCTCGACACTCGGCTGGATCGGAGTTCGAGGGACATTGTCGGTGTCAAAACCGGCGGATCTTGGGTAGGGGGTCCCGAACTGTGCGTCTAGGCGGATGGTAACAGGAGACAAGGGACACAATGTTTTTACCCAGGTTCGGGCCCTCTCGATGGAGGTAAAACCCTACGTCCTGCTTGATTAATATTGATGATATGGGTAGTACAAGAGTAGATCTACCACGAGATCAAGGAGGCTAAACCCTAGAAGCTAGCCTATGGTATGATTGTTGTAAAGTATGTTGTCCTACGGACTAAAGCCCTCCGGTTTATATAGACACCGGAGAGTCTAGGGTTACACAGAGTCGGTTACAATGGTAGGAGATCTACATATCCGTATTGCCAAGCTTGCCTTCCACGCCAAGGAAAGTACCTTCCGGACACGAGCCGGAGTCTTCAATCTTCTATCTTCGTAGTCTTGGAGTCCGCGGATAATGATAGTCCGGCTGTCCGACACCCCTAGTCCAGACTCCTCAAGAGCCTCTAACCAGTCTTTAATGACGATAAGTCCGGCTTGCATAATGTTCGGCATTGCAAGGCGGGTTCCTCCCTTGAATAATCCAGAGAAGATCATGAACACCAGGATAGTGTCCGGCTCTGCAAAAAATAATTTCCACATTCCACCGTAGAGAGAATAAGATATACACTAGCTCAATCTGCTGACGTATTATGCGGCATGACACCACACCGCAACCAAGCCTCTGTTTGAATCGTTTTTTACTATTCCACCTCAGCACGTTTAGCGAAGCGGTTTCCTTGGCACGTCTTGTCGAAGCAGAGATCGTGTTCCCCTTATTCCGGGATTCTCATCAATACGGACGTGGGTAACCCAACCGTGCCATTGATGGTGGCGCTTGGGAGATAAGAGAGTTTTACCAGGCTGGTGGGGGACGCATAGTTTAGTCCGCCTACATATACGGGATAAGGATTCACCTTCTCACCTACGCCTTCTTCCTCCTTTGCTTATCCATCTCCGCGCACTCAAGCTCCAACGCCCAAGCTTGCGCATCTCGCCTCGACCTTCTCCGAATATGTCCGGAGCGGGAGGTAAATGGTTGGCCTCCACCGTCAAGGAGGAGGACATCACCAAACTGCGCGACGCCGGATACCTTTCCAGCGATATCGCGCATCGGCTGCCCGGCGAGGGGCAGCTCATCCCTACCCCTGAGCCTCATGAGAGGGTCGTCTTCCTTCCCCACTTCCTCCGTGGACTGGGCTTTCCGCTCCATCCATTTGTCCGGGGGCTCATGTTTTACTACGGCCTGGATTTCCACGATCTGGCGCCGAACTTCATCCTCAACATCTCGGCGTTTATCGTCGTGTGTGAGGCCTTCCTCTGCATCCGGCCCCACTTCGGCCTGTGGCTCAAGACCTTCAACGTCAAGCCTAAGGTTGTGAAGGGCACGCAAGCGGAATGCGGAGGCGCCATGTTGGGCAAATTGCCCAACGTCCCTTGGCTGGAAGGGACCTTCGTGGACTCCGTCAAGGGGTGGCAATCGGGGTGGTTCTACATCACCGAGCCGCGCAAGCCCACATGGGCGGCGGCCCCCGAGTTTAGATCTGGAATCCCCACGCAGCTCACCTCCTAGAAAGAGAAGGGCTTGTAGTGGGGCAATCCGGTGGAGGTGACGGGACTCCGAGCCTGCATCAAGAAGATGCTGAGCAATCGGCTCCGGCTTGTCGACGTGGTCCAAGTCATGCTCCTCCGGCGGATTCTCCCATGCCAAGAACGGGCATTTACTTTGTGGGAGTTCGATCCGGAACAGCACCAGGCGCTGAGCGGGCTCTTCGATACAACATACGAAGGCGCCTGGAGGGTGCTGTTCAAGGGCGCTGAAGCCCCCGCATCCACGACGGAAGATTGTGGATTCAGCTCGCAGTGTCCAACTGACGAGGTAAGTGATTCAACCCCATTACGGGAAACTTGTGATAATCAGATTAACTTTTAGTGGGGTTTCATTCTGCCTCTTCCTTTGACAGGAATGGATGGAGAAGGCCAAGCTGCTTATCAGCCCGGCTCCCATGCCAGAAGACCCAGTGAACGCCCGCTTAACAGGGCTGCTGGTTCCAGCACCGCACGTGGTGCCGGAGAAGAAGGCCAAGAAGGTGGCCACGGGGACTCGAAAGAGTTCCCGTAATCAGGCGTCTAACGACGAGGAGGACTCCTCCCCTGAAGACGAGGAGGAGGAGTATTCCCTCCCAGAGGAGGGAGAGAAGAAGAGGAAGGCTTCCCCAATCGGGGAGGCCGAAGGGTCCAAGAGGGGGAGAACTATCCCCCCGGACAGTTTCGCCAACATCAACGTTGGCGAGGATGAGTGGCCTCCAAGGGCCAGGCGTCCGGCAAGATCGTAAGTATTCGGATCATCTATATGCCGTATATTTTATGTCATGCAGTATCCTTCTAACGCCACATTCTGCCCGTAGTCCGGCCGGTGACGATCTCCCCGACTCGATGAGCGGGTCGTTGGCTTCGTCGGAGGTAAACTCCGTCCCGATTGCCTCTACCCCACGCGCCGACGAGGACGCCGAGGTGGGATCCCAAAGAGGGACCCATCAGGAGGAGGCTCCGGAGGCGCCGTCAGGCAGCCTCCCGGACTTCGTGCCGGACTCTACATCGGAACCCGCAGTGGTTCCAGAGTCCGGCAAGCGGCCCCTTCGAAAGAAGGGCAGGACCGCGACACCGGTGGCCTCCGTCAATCCGGAGGCGCGGGATAACCTGTTGGAGGCGCTTAAAGGCGCTTCCATCGAGGAAGAACACCGCACTATCATGAGTGCGGTGATTGAGAAGGTTCAGCTCGCTAAAAGCGGGCTGCCCGAAGCCTGCAGCAGCCTTCTAACAGGCTTTGAGGTAAGAAGTTAAAATTATGTAATGTAATACCGCATAGACAAGAGCCCTCGATGCTTAGTTCGGTGTTCAAAAGAAAAGCGGACCGAGGATCTAACAAGATATGCTTGTGAGGTTGCCTAAAATATGTCAATATGGGTTTGCAGGTTGCGCTGCCGACCTCTGCCAAGTTAACGGCGGAGGTCGAGGTGATGAAGAAGGATCTCGAGCGGTCCGAGCAAGAGCTCGGCCATGCCAAGAGGCAGCTCGAGGAAAAAGAAGGTGGTTAACACCTCTTTGAATAAGTACCTTACAGAAAAGGGTTTTGGTTGCAAATAAAATTAATAAGGATAATATGTGTATTGCAGGGGCCACTAACGAGGTGGCAGCCCTGAAGGATGTTGTGTCCGCGGCCGAACGTAGTGCGGCCGCGGAACGGGCTGAGCGAGAAAAGCAAGAGGCATGGGTGGCGGAAGTTCGGCAAGAGCTCCAAGCTTTCATGGAAAAGCATGAGAGTTTGGAGCGTGACTCCAAGACTCGAGAGTCCGAGCTTGCCTCGGCTCTCGAAAGTGCCAAATCCGCCAAGGCCGAGGCCCAGAAGGCCCTTCAGGAGGTTGAGGACATAAAGAAGATAGCTGCGGGTAAGGCATTTTTCATGCAAAGCAGGCATGTTAATGTAAACTACGGATACTTACCCAATTCGAGCTCTCGAGGCGCTTGCAGATCTGCCGTGCAAGGCGTCCGATGCCGCCGCATTCTATCATGGCGAGGAGGGAGCTCGGCGGAGATGGTCTTCGGTCTCGATTCTTTGAGGCCGACCATCCGGTGCCCCCAGCGACCAGTGAAGCAGTGGTCGAACTCCTAAGGTAGCCGAGGAGGACATGAAGGGTCTCATAGTCCGCCAGGGCTCGACAGCCCCGCCGGGAGCTACTTTGGCCTCGTCGGGCGGCTGGTGGATGCATGCCCTGTGCTGGATGTAGTCAAGCGCTCCGCTTTGTATTGAAGGCGCTCGTCGAGCCCTTGCCCGCATAAAGGTGCAATGGGGCAAACTGGATGCGGAGAAGCTTCACGGATCCGCCGCCACCGGCAAGGAGCATCGCACGCGGGCGGTATTATAAAGTTGTCTGAAGGGAGCTGCGATATTGCGTATGAGTGCTCCCGAGATGTAATCTTTGAGTGAACTCGCGTGTATTTATCCCGGCGCTGAAAACTTCATTCATATGCGCCATGAGCAACGCTTGTTTAATTTAAAATATTACCTTCAGGCGGCCGCTTGTAAAATCGAGAGATGGCAAGTCGTTGGCTTCAGCCCCAAGCCGCGAGTCTTTGGGGTGTTTGGGATAAACATGAGCACTCTTGTTCCCATTTTTGGGTCCATCTAAGGAGGCGCTCAACACGACGAACAAGGCAACCGGACTTATAGTGCTTGAACACTCTCACTTAGCCATAGAATTCTATAATTTTAAATTTTGGCGAAGCCCCTGGTATTCGGAAGACCGAATCCGGGGCGCTATCCACGCCTTCTTCGGACATTGTCCGGAACTTCGTCAAGCGGCGTGAGTCTTTATGACCCGAAAAAACCTCTCGAACAGCGACCAGTCTCTCGCCTTATCATGCCAGTCAGTTTTAGCTTTCTCCACTGAGGCGTTAACCCGGCTCAACCGGGGCGCAATCGCAATGGTTCTCCCAGTGCCACCTTAGCCGACGGAACGGAACGTAAGGCACCAAAACGTGGGAGCCGGGCAAACCCAACTATTGACCCAAGACATGATTCGGAGCCGATTCATATAATGCTATAAGTTCGGGGTGCCGCACTTGTGAAAGTGTTCGGACTTTATCACACCATAATTTGGGGAACAGAAGCCCCTGGCGTATTCGGCCGTACCAAAATATACGGGTGCAAGATGTCATATAATGAACATATATATAAAAAGTAACGCAATTGCAATAAAAAGGTGCTGCATTATTTATGAAAGAAGGTCTGCTAGTAGAGCGGACTGATACAAATAGTGCGGTAGGCAAGGGATTTGGACTAAATAAACATGTCCCCCTCCAGGGATGAGCTGCAGACTTGGTGTATATAATCAAATTTAATGCTCGTAATTGAGACCACCTGAGAGTTCGTCACGGCATTCTTTAGTCCCTGACTATTGCATCATGAGTTCGGCAGGTTCGCCACCAGACAGGGCTTCTGTTTAACGGAGTCCTGTGTACACAAAGTAGTAAAGTGAAAAAGAAAAGAAGGGGGCACACTTGCGAGCCCCTGGTGTGGTCGAGCCGCACTCTGGATCCATTGTGATCGTGCCCCTTTCCCTGCGCCCATGGTATCTCCAAAGCGTAATGATGTACACGGAGTGTTATTCTTGCGATCATGCGCGGGCGAGGGTTGGGGCCGCATTGCTACGCGTGCTCTGACCGCGCCAGGTTGTCTTGGTTGGCATTGCTCCGGGCGCGTTTTGCTATGTCCGGCCTTTTAACCGCCGTGATTTGAGAATTGCCTTAAAAGGCTGCTCTGCATTTCGCCTCGAGAGCATTGTATGTTCCTCCGTTCGGAGGAGCGCCCGATTCCCATTGACCGTGATGACTCCACGAGGGCTGGCATCTTGAGCTTTAGGTATGCATAATGCGGCACGCGCTGAATTTTGGCGCGAACGCTGTTCGTCTGAAAGCAGGCGTGATAGCCGCCGCGAACGGGACTATGTCAAGATTAACTCTTCGCCCGAAATTGTCCGGGATCCAAGACCACTTCGGTGTGGTGAGCCTGCATAGCTTGGCTTCCACTCCTAGGATGACACCTTTAAAGGTTGTCTTTGTAGGATTAATCCTTGATGGGTCTATGCCCATTTTGCGCCTTATCCTCGATAAAGCAGGTTCAGCTACTTCCGCCGTCCATCGACTCTCTGTGAGGTGAAATCCATCGACGATTGGGTCTAAGACCAATGCGGCGAATCCGCCATGGCGATGCTGGTCGGATGGTCTCTTCGATCGAAAGTGATCGGACAAGAGGACCATGGATTGAACTTTGGGGCGACCGCTCCATCGCATGGACGCCCCGAGTGCGCGCTTCTCTCCCTCTTGGGTATGTGGGTCGCGTATATCATATTCACCGTCCGCACTTGTGGGGGGAAACCCTTCTGTCCTTTGTTGTTCGACGGTCGGGTCTCTTCCTCGTCGTCGCTGTTTAGCCCCTTGTCATTGTTTTCGGCAATTAACTTGCCAGCCTGCTTGAACACCCAGCAATCTCTATTGGTGTGGTTAGCTGGCTTTTCAGAGGTGCCATGTATCTGGCATAAGCGGTCGAGTATTCGGTCCAGATTGGACGGACCCGGAGTGGTTCTTTTGAATGGCTTCTTCCGCTGACCGGGTTTAGAGCCTCGGAATCCGGCATTGACTGCCGTATCCTCCTTATCATCGCCGTTAATGTGGCGCTTGTTTTTGTTGCAACGTGACCTGCCATTGTTGTCCTTGGTATCCGGACTGCCAGAATTTTTACGGAGGTTGTTGCTACGGGCTAGCCAGCTGTCCTCTCCCGCGCAAAAGCGGGTCATTAATGATGTGAGGGCTGCCATGGATTTCGGCTTTTCCTGCCACAGGTGCCGGGCTAGCCATTCGTCCCAGATGTTATGTTTGAAGGCTGCAAGGGCCTCTGCATCCGGACAGTCGACGATTTGGTTTTTCTTTGTCAAGAACCGTGTCCGTAATTGTCCGCCGATTCGTCTGCTGCTGAATAATGTGGCTTAGGTCATCGGCGTCGTGGTCGCATTTATCGTGCGTCTCGAAGTTGTCGAGGAATGCGGCCTCCAGGTCCTCCCAGCACCCAATTGACTCTGCGGGCAAGCTATTTAGCCAATGCCGAGCTGGTCCTTTAAGCTTGAGTGGGAGGTACTTGATGGCATGGAGATCATCACCGCGGGCCATATGAATGTGGAGAAGATAGTCTTCGATCCAAACCGCGGGGTCTGTTGTGCCATCGTAAGATTCGATGTTTACGGGTTTAAACCCTTTGGGGATCTGATGATCCATTACTTCATCAGTGAAGCATAGAGGGTGTGCGGTGCCCCTGTATTGGGCGATATCGCGACGCAGCTCGAGAGAGTGCTGTCTGCTGTGTTCGGCCCGGCCAGGGTTATTATGTCCGGCGCGACGGTATTCGTCGTGGGTCGTAGGGCGCCCACATGATCCGTAGATGGATCTGGATTGCCTTGCCTTGTCCTCCAATATGTCTCGCAAGTCCGGCGCGTTCCCTCTTGGCTTCGTACTTTTGGAGCGATGCCTGGGTACGGTCTTAGCTGGGGGCCTGGATGCCTCTCTATCACGACCACGAGGTGGTCGGTCAGCCATATCATGCGCTGGTGATGAAGGTATGTATGCTTCCTCCTCTAATCGGGGGAGCAGCTTGCGTCTTGGGTAACTTTTGGAGGGGCGTTCGAGTTTATACTCTTCGGCCGCGAGGACCTCGGTCCATCGATCGGCCAGCAGGTCTTGATCAGCTTGGAGCTGTTGCTGCTTTTTCTTTAGGCTGTTTGCTGTGGCGAGAAGCCTGCGCTTGAAGCGCTCTTGTTCGACGGGATCCTCTGGTACAACGAATTCATCATCGTTGAGGCTTGCTTCGTCTTTGGAGGGAGGCATATAATTATCATCCTCAACCCCTTCGTCTACCGCCCTCTCGTGGGGGCTTGCTTCTGCGTCCTCCTGCGCTGAGTCTTGCTGGAGGGGATTGTCTTCGGCACTCTCCGGAGTGTTATTGTCTCCCGTGCCGGAATCTCCATTCTTGCTGTGGCGGGATTTAGAGCGGCACCGCTGACGTCGGCGTTTGGGCTGCTTCTATAGAGAATCTGCCTCCGCTGCTTCTTCGCCATCCCCATATTTTGGGGTGTCCACCATGTATATGTTGTATGACGAGGTGGTCTTCCAGCGCCCTGTAGGTGCTGGTTCCTGTTCGTCTCCGGCATCGTCGTCCATAGCATCGATGTCGTCGGAGTCGTAGTCTAGCATGTCGGTTAGATCCTCGACAGTGGCTACAAAGTGGGTGGTGGGTGGGCTTTGAATTTCTTCGTCGCCCGTACCCCAGCCCTCCTGGCCATAGTCCGGCCAGGACTCTCCTGATAACGAGAGATGCCTTAGTGAATTCAGGATATCACCAAAAGGCGAGTACTGAAAGATGTCCGCGGCGGTGAATTCCATAACCGGCGCCCAATCCGAATCGATTGGCAAGGGCGCGGGAGGTTCGGAGTCCGGCGAGGAGTCCGGCGCCTCGGAATCACGGGTTTCGCAGGGGACAAGATCAATGTTCGGCTCCATCGCCGTGGATGTTGAAGCCCCCGGGGCGGCGTCTATCCACCGGCCCTCGATCTGGGCGATCGGCTCCGGGCTAATGGCGAAGCGGATCCGTGTCGCTACCAAGACACCGTCCGTGGCGTAAACTAGATCGTGCCCATCATCACAGTGCGGCGCGCTTGGCTGTGGCTCGAGTCCGTCGAAGATCAAGTCTCCGCGGACATCGGCCGTGAAGTTTAAGCTTTCGAATCTAACCTGACGGCCAGGGGCGTAGCTTTCGATCTGCTCCAGATGGCCAAGTGAATTGGCCCGTATAGCGAAGGCGCCGAATACGAAGATCTGTCCGGGGAGAAAAGTCTCAGCCTGGACAGCGTTGTTGGTTGAAGACGCCATCGAGCCTATCGATGACGACACAGAGGAACTCTCAATGAAAGCACCAATGTCGGTGTCAAAACCGGCGGATCTCGGGTAGGGGGTCCCGAACTGTGCGTCTAGGCGGATGGTAACAGGAGACAAGGGACACAATGTTTTTACCTGTGTTCGTGCCCTCTCGATGGAGGTAAAACCTCACGCCCCGCTTGATTAATATTGATGATATGGGTAGTACAAGAGTAGATCTACCACGAGATCAAGGAGGCTAAACCCTAGAAGCTAGCCTATGGTATGATTGTTCTAATGTATGTTGTCCTACAGACTAAAGCCCTCCGGTTTATATAGACACCGGAGAGGCTAGGGTTACACAGAGTCGGTTACAATGGTAGGAGATCTACATATCCGTATTGCCAAGCTTGCCTTCCACGCCAAGGAAAGTACCTTCCGGACACGAGCCGGAGTCTTCAATCTTCTATCTTCGTAGTCTTGGAGTCCGGCGGATAATGATAGTCCGGCTGTCCGGACACCCCTAGTCCAGGACTCCCTCAGACATCATCGAGCTGAACGTGTGCAAGAACTTGGAGGTGCCATGCTTTCGGTGCTTGATCGGCCGGGCCGTGAAGACGTACGACTACATCAACCGCGTTGTGCTAACGCTTCCGCTTTCAGTCTACGAGGGTACGTGGACTACACTCTCCCCTCTCGTTGCTATGCATCACCATGATCTTGCGTGTGCGTAGGAATTTTTTAGAAATTGCTACGTTACCCAATAGTGGCATCCAAGCTAGGTTTTATGCGTAGATGTTATATGCACGAGTAGAACACAAGTGAGTTGTGGGCGATACAAGTCATACTGCTTACCAGCATGTCATACTTTGGTTCGGTGGTATTGTTGGATGAAGCGGCCCGACCGACATTACGCCAGACGCTTCTGCGAGACTGGTTCTACCGACGTGCTTTGCACATAGGTGGCTGGCAGGTGTCAGTTTCTCCAACTTTAGTTGAACCGAGTGTGGCTACGCCCGGTCCTTGAGAAGGTTAAAACAGCACTAACTTGACGAACTATCGTTGTGGCTTTGATGCGTAGGTAAGAACGGTTCTTGCTCAGCCCATAGCAGCCACGTAAAACTGGCAACAACAAAGTAAAGGATGTCTAACTTGTTTTTGCAGGGCATGTTGTGATGTGATATGGTCAAGACGTGATGCTATTTTATTGTATGAGATGATCATGTTTTGTAACCGAGTTATCGGCAACTGGCAGGAGCCATATGGTTGTCGCTTTATTGTATGCAATGCAATCGCCCTGTAATTGCTTTACTTTATCACTAAGCGGTAGCGATAGTCGTAGAAGCAATAGGTGGCGAAACGACAACGATGCTACGATGAAGATCAAGGTGTCGCGCCAGTGACGATGGTGATCATGATGGTGCTTCGGAGATGGTGATCACAAGCACAAGATGATGATGGCCATATCATATAACTTATATTGATTGCATGTGATGTTTATCCTTTATGCATCTTATTTTGCTTTGATTGACGGTAGCATTATAAGATGATCTCTCACTAAATTTCAAGGTATAAGTGTTCTCCCTGAGTATGCACCGTTGCGAAAGTTCTTCATGCTGAGACACCACGTGATGATCGGGTGTGATAGGCTCTACGTTCAAATACAACGGGTGCAAAACAGTTGCACACGCGGAATACTCAGGTTAAACTTTACGAGCCTAGCATATACAGATATGGCCTCGGAACACTGAGACCGAAAGGTCGAGCGTGAATCATATAGTAGATATGATCAACATAGTGATGTTCACCATTAAAAACTACTCCATCTCACGTGATGATCGGACATGGTTTAGTTGATTTGGATCACGTGATCACTTAGATGATTAGAGGGATGTCTATCTAAGTGGGAGTTCTTAAGTAATATGATTAATTGAACTTAAATTGATCATGAACTTAGTACCTGATAGTATTTTGCTTGTAGATAGATGGCTCGTACTGTTGTTCCGTTGAATTTTAATGCGTTCCTTGAGAAAGCTAAGTTGAAAGATGATGGTAGCAATTACAGGGACTGGGTCCGTAACTTGAGGATTATCCTCATTGCTACATAGAAGAATTACATCCTGGAAGCACCACTGGGTGCCAGGCCTGCTGCAGATGCAACTGACGACGTTAAGAACGTCTGGCAAAGCAAAGCTGATGACTACTTGATAGTTCAGTGTGCCATGCTTTATGGCTTAGAACCGGGACTTCAACGACGTTTTGAACGTCATGGAGCATATAAGATGTTCCAAGAGTTGAAGTTAATATTTCAAGCAAATGCCCGGATTGAGAGACATGAAGTCTTCAATAAGTTCTATAGCTGCAAGATGGAAGAGAATAGTTCTGTCAGTGAACATATACTCAAAATGTCTGGGTATAATAATCACTTCATTCAACTGGGAGTTAATCTTCCTGATGATAGTGTCAATGAAAGAATTCTTCAATCACTGCCACCAAGCTACAAGAGCTTCGTGATGAAATATAATATGCAAGGGAAGGACAAGACTATTCCCGAGCTCTTCGCAATGCTAAAAGTTGTGGAGGCAGAAATCAAAAAGGAGCATCAAGTGTTGATGGTCAATAAGACCACCAGTTTCAAGAAAAAGGGGTAAAGGAAAAAAGAAGGGGAACTTCAAGAAGAACGGCAAACAAGTTGCTGCTCAAGAGAAGAAACCCAAATCTGGACATAAGCCTGAGACTGAGTGCTTCTACCGCAAAATGATCGGTCATCCTTTGGGCGGAACTGCCCCAAGTATTTGGCGGATAAGAAGGATGGCAAGGTGAACAAAGGTATATGTGATATACATGTTATTGATGTGTACCTTACTAATGCTCGCAGTAGCACCTGGGTATTTGATATTGGTTCTGTTGCTAATATTTGCAACTCGAAACATGGACTACGGATTAAGTGAAGATTGGCTAAGGACGAGGTGATGATGCGCGTGGGAAATGGTTCCAAAGTCGATGTGATCGCGGTCGGCACGCTACCTCTACATCTACCTTCGAGATTAGTTTTAGACCTAAATAATTGTTATTTGGTGCCAGCATTAAGCATGAACATTATATCTGGATCTTGTTTGATGCGAGACGGTTATTCATTTAAATCAGAGAATAATGGTTGTTCTATTTATATGAGTAATATATTTTATGGTCATGCACCCTTGAAGAGTAGTCTGTTTTTATTAAATCTCGATAGTAGTGATACACATATTCATAATGTTGAAGCCAAAAGATGCAGAGTTGATAATGATAGTGCAACTTATTTGTGGCACTGCCGTTTGGGTCATATTGGGGTAAAGCGCATGAAGAAACTCCATACTGATGGACTTCTGGAATCACTTGATTATGAATCACTTGGTACTTGCGAACCGTGCCTCATGGGCAAGATGACTAAAACGCCGTTCTCCGGAAGTATGGAGCGAGCAACAGATTTGTTGGAAATCATACATACTGATGTATGTGGTCCAATGAACATTGAGGCTCTTGACAGGTATCGTTATTTTCTCACCTTCACAGATGATTTAAGAAGATATGGGTATATCTACTTAATGAAACATAAATCTGAAACATTTGAAAAGTTCAAAGAATTTTAGAGTGAAGTGGAAAATCATCGTAACAAGAAAATAAAGCTTCTACGATCTGATCGTGGAGGAGAATATTTGAGTTACGAGTTTGGTTTACATTTGAAACAATGCGGAATAGTTTCGCAACTCACGCCACCCGGAACACCACAACGTAATGGTGTGTCCGAACGTCATAATCGTACTTTACTAGATATGGTGCGATCTATGATGTCTCTTACTGATTTACCGCTATCGTTTTTGGGTTATGCTTTAGAGACGGCCGCATTCACATTAAATAGGGCACCATCAAAATCCGTTGAGACGATGCCTTATGAACTATGGTTTGGCCAGAAACCAAAGTTGTCGTTTCTTAAAGTTTGGGGCTGCGATGCTTATGTGAAGAAACTTCAACCAGATAAGCTTGAACCCAAATCGGAGAAATGTGTCTTCATAGGATACCCAAAGGAGACTATTGGGTACACCTTCTATCACTGATCTGAAGGCAAGACTTTTGTTGCTAAATTCGGATCTTTTCTAGAGAAGGAATTTCTCTCAAAAGAAGTGAGTGGGAGGAAAGTAGAACTTGATGAGGTAACTGTACCTGCTCCCTTATTGGAAAGTATTTCATCGCAGAAACCGGTTCATGTGACAACTACACCAATTAGTGAGGAAGCTAATGATATTGATCATGAAACTTCAGATCAAGTTACTACCGAACCATGTAGGTTAATCAGAGTAAGATCCGCACCAGAGTGGTACGGTAATCCTATTCTGGAGGTCATGTTACTTGACCATGGTGAACCTACGAACTATGAGGAAGCGATGATGAGCCCAGATTCCGCAAAATGGCTTGAGGCCATGAAATCTGAGATGGGATCCATGTATGAGAACAAAGTATGGACATTGGTTGACTTGCCCGATGATCGGCAAGCCATCGAGAATAAATGGATCTTCAAGAAGAAGACTGACGCTGATGGTAATGTTACTGTCTACAAAGCTCAACTTGTTGCGAAAGGTTTTCGACAAGTTCAAGGGGTTGACTACGATAAGACTTTCTCACCCGTAGCGATGCTTAAGTCTGCCCGAATCATGTTAGCAATTGCCGCATTTTATGATTATGAAATATGGCAAATGGATGGCAAAACTGCATTCCTGAATGGATTTATAGAAGAAGAGTTGTATATGATACAACTTGAAGGTTTTGTCGATCCAAAAGGTGCTAACAAAGTGTGCAAGCTCCAGCGATCCATTTATGGACTGGTGCAAGCCTCTCGGAGTTGGAATAAACGTTTTGATAGTGTGATCAAAGCATATGGTTTTATACAGACTTTTTGGAGAAGCCTGTATTTACAAGAAAGTGAGTGGGAGCTCTGTAGCATTTCTGATATTATATGTAGATGACATATTGTTAATTGGAAATGATATAGAATTTCTGGATAGCATAAAAGGATACTTGAATAAAAGTTTTTCTATGAAAGACCTCGGTGAAGCTGCTTATATATTAGGCATCAAGATCTATAGAGATAGATCAAAACGCTTAATTGGACTTTCACAAAGCACATACCTTGATAAAGTTTTGAAAAATTTCAAAATGGATCAAGCAAAGAAAGGGTTCTTGCCTGTATTACAAGGTGTGAAGTTGAGTCGACTCAATGCCCGACCACAGCAGAAGATAGAGAGAAATGAAAGATGTTCCTATGCTTCGACATAGGCTCTATCATGTATGCAATGCTGTGTACTGACCTGATGTATGCTTAGCAATAAGTTTAGCAGGAGGTACCAAAGTAATCCAGAGTGGATCATCGACAACGGTCAAGAATATCCCAAATACCGAAAAGGACTAAGGATATGTTTCGCTTATGGAGGTGACAAAGACCTAGTCGTAAATGGTTACGTCGATGCAAGCTTTGACACTGATCCGGACGATTCTAAATCACAAACTGGATACGTGTTTATATTGAACGGTGGAGCTGTCAGTTGGTGCAGTTCTAAACAAAGCGTCGTGGCGGGATCTACATGCGAAGCGGAGTACATAGCTGCTTCGGAAGCAGCAGATGAAGGAGTCTGTATGAAGGAGTTCATATCCGATCTAGGTGTCATACCTAGTGCATCAGGACCAATGAAAATCTTCTGTGACAATACTGGTGCAATTGCCTTGGCAAAGGAATCCAGATTTCACAAGAGGACCAAGCACATCAAGAGACGCTTCAATTCCATCCGGGACCAAGTTTAGGTGGGAGACATAGAGATTTGCAAGATACATACGGATCTGAATGTTGCAGACCCGTTGACTAAGCCTCTTCCACGAGCAAAACATGATCAACACCAAGGCTCCGTGGGTGTTAGAATCATTACTGTGTAATCTAGATTATTGACTCTAGTGCAAGTGGGAGACTGAAGGAAATATGCCCTAGAGGCAATAATAAAGTTATTATTTATTTCCTTATATCATGATAAATGTTTATTATTCACGCTAGAATTGTATTACCCGGAAACATATTACATGTGTGAATACATAGACAAACATATTGTCACTAGTATACCTCTACTTGACTAACTCATTGATCAAAGATGGTTGTGTTTCCTGACCATAGACATGAGTTGTCATTTTATTAACGGGATCACATCATTAGGAGAATGATGTGATTGACATGACCCATTCCGTTAGCTTAGCACTTGATCGTTTAGTATGTTGCTATTGCTTTCTTCATGACTTATACATGTTCCTACAACTATGAGATTATGCAACTCCCGTTTACCGGAGGAACACTTTGTGTGCTACCAAACATCACAACGTAACTGGGTGATTATAAAGGAGCTCTACAGGTGTCTCCAAAGGTACATGTTGAGTTGGCGTATTTCGAGATTACGTTTTGTCACTCCGATTGTCGGAGAGGTATCTCTGGCCCCTCTCGGTAATGCACATCACTATAAGCCTTGCAAGCAATGTAGCTAATGAGTTAGTTACAGAATGATGCATTACATAACGAGTAAAGTGACTTGCCGGTAACGAGATTGAACTAGGTATTGAGATACCGACGATCGAATCTCGGGCATAACATACCGATGACAAAGGGAACAACGTATGTTGTTGTGCGGTTTGACCGATAAAGATCTTCGTAGAATATGTAGGAGCCAATATGAGCATCCAGGTTCCGCTATTGGTTATTGACCGGAGACGTGTCTCGGTCATGTCTACATAGTTCTCGAACCCGTAGGGTCCGCACGCTTAAAGTTAGATGACAGTCATATTATGAGTTCATGTGTTTTGACGTGCCGAAGATAGTTCGGAGTCTCGGATGTGACCACGGACATGACGAGGAGTCAAGAAATGGTCGAGACATGAAGATTGATATATTGGATGACTATATTCGGACACCGGAATGGTTCCGGGGGTTATCGGATATATACCGGGGTACGGGGGGGTTACCGGAAACCCCCGGGGGGTTAATGGGCCTCATGGGCCCAAAGTGGAGAAGAGGAGGGCGGCGGGGCAGGCAAGCCCCTCCCTCTAGTCCGAATAGGACAAGGAGGGGGCGGCGCCCCCCTTTCCTTCCTCCCATCTCTCCCTTCCTTCCCCCTCTCCTACTTGGACAAGGAAAGGAGGGAGTCCTACTCCTGGTGGGAGTAGGACTCCTCCTGGCGCGCCCCCTCCTGGCCGGACGCCCCTTCCCCCTTGCTCCTTTATATACGGGGGCAGGGGCACCTCTAGGCACAACAACAATTGATCCTTGAGATCTATTAGCCGTGTGCGGTGCCCCCCTCCACCATATTCCACCTCGACAATATCGTAGCGGTTCTTAGGCGAAGCCCTGCGTCGGTAGAACATCATCATCGTCACCATGTCGTCGTGCTGACGGAAATCTCCCTCGACACTCGGCTGGATCGGAACTCGAGGGACGTCATCGAGCTGAACGTGTGCAAGAACTCGAAGGTGCCGTGCTTTCGGTGCTTGATCGATCGAGCCGTGAAGACGTATGACTACATCAACCGTGTTGTGCTAACGCTTCCGCTTTCGGTCTACGAGGGTGCGTGGACAACACTCTCCCCTCTCGTTGCTATGCATCACCATGATCTTGCGTGTGCGCAGGAATTTTTTTGAAATTACTACGTTACCCAACAGTTCAATGACCAACCTGAAGTACAAGACAAGGCATGAACAAATCCTAATTTATCCTATACTTCCTAATAAACATTATACTCAACACCAGAAGACCGCTACACCACCACCTTTGCCCGGATAGAAATAGAAAACACATTTTTCGTACCCAAACGGTAGCGCAAACTCCCAACATACTCTTTATTTTTTTTCTTGTCTCGAAAAAGAAGATAATGTTGGGTCGGTGTGACCTCGAGAAGCACACAAGTTCTTGGACTGTCCGAGGTTGACCCAAACCTCGACAGTTCCAGCTAATTATTTTCATGGCTCCTAACGAGCGATATCATGTGCGCCCGTTAGTTGACTGAACCAGCAACTAATGTGATATGGAAGCGATTTGAGATGGATTACCCAAAAGTGATACTCCCTTTGTAAAGAAATATAAGAGCATACGGAGGGGTATTTTTTGTTAGGTTTTATTAATGTTGTGTTAGTTTTTTATAACCAAAACCTCAAAGCTTTTATGCTATTTACGCATCTTTTCAAGGACGCTGCTTTGACAAAGATAAAAAATGCTAGACCTACAAACAAATCATGATTTTACAGGCTCTTTTCATCTCATACTATTCAGAAACTTGAACTCCTAATTTTCAGAGTGGTGGGCCATCGTCCTCACCTATTAACCAATCAAATTAACCTTGTTGGTAAAATCCTGTAACTCGTTTGTACGTATATCATTACTGACAAAACTATGGCCTTGATGGCTTCTTATCCATGATCAACAACAACATAGACCTGACTAGAGCGACGATTTGAATTACATTGATCGATCCCTCAAAAAATAAAAAGATACAATGATCGAATTGTCTAATGCCCGTAGCATTTCAACCAAGCGTAGTCACTGGATGTCGGCGTAGTCGACGGCGCCGTAGGGCTGGAACCACTCGGCGAGGAGCCCCTGCCCCTTCATCCTCTTCCTCCTCGGGTCGCACCCCATGTCGCGGCACAGCTCGTCGTTGTACCACACGTTCACCGCGCCGAGGCACGGCCTCCACGGGCGCTGCCCCTCCCCGCCGCCGCCGCTCCGACGCGCGTAGTACCTGCCCCACTCCGCGCAGCTCTCCTCCATCCGCCGCACGCCCGGCACCCGGAACGCGCCGTCCAGCAGCCGCGCCACCCACTTGGCCGTCATCTCGCTCGCGTAGATGTTGTTCAGCCCCTCCGCGTGCCCCACCACCGCCATCTGCGGGATCCGCGGGTGCACGCACTCCCGGTACAGCGGCACGGCCGTGTCCGGCGACCCGGCGATGATGTCCCTCACCCGCGGCGACGCGAACATGTCCCTCAGCTTCTCGTCGCCGCGGAAGCCCGTGGCCAGGACCACCACGTCGGCCGGCACGACGCGCTTCTCGGCGCCGGCGCCGTCGAGCACCAGGCCGTCGTGGCAGAAGCCGAAGGACCTGGACCTCGCGAAGACGACGCTGCCTTCCTTCACCTTGTCGTAGAACCCGTCGGGGAGCATGGAGAGGAGGCACGACGACACGCCCCTCGCGAACCCGTGCCCGGGCTCCATGCCGTGCTCCCGCATCGGGATCGCCCTCCGGTAGTACGCCCCCGTCGCCGCCGATATCGCCCACGCGAGCGGCGCGAGCAGCGCGGCGAGCAGGCGGGAGGCGGCGCCGGCGCCGGGACGGGGGACCATGAGCTCGGCGAAGCGGTTCATGTAGAGGTACCCGATGCTGACCCCGCCCCACACTTCCGCGCGGTGCAGCAGCCACTGAGGGTTCCGGCACACCATTGTGCACGGCGTCGCCGCACCGTTGGCCTCGGCGCAGTCGGCGGCGATCTCGAAGGCCGACTTGCTGGAGCCGACGACGGCGACGCGCTTCCCCTTGACCAGTGCCGCGGCGTCCGCGTCGGCCATGTCGGAGAGCTCCATGGAGTGGAGCACCCGCCCCCGGAACGCCTCCGGTCCCGGGAACACCACCGGGATGTTGGGCACGCCGCTGAAACTGCCGATGCAGAGTATCAGGAAGTCGAACTCGTGCACCTCCTGCGTCTCCGGCTCCTGCTCGCCGGCGCCGCGGTGGCCCACGGTCAGGCGCCACGCGCCCGAGCCGTCGCCGAAGGCCTCGCCGTTGCCGTTCCACCTCTCCCACCCATCCGCCGCGCCCTCCGGCTCCGCACCGACATACTCCGCGGCGACGACCCGGCTCCGGAACCTGACGCAGCCGTCGACGCCGAAGCGGCGCGCGTAGGCGGCGAGGTAGTCGACGACCTGGTCGTGGCGCGGGAACGCGCCCGCGGAGTCCGGCCAGGGGAAGTCCGAGTAGCGGTAGGCGGCGGTGGGCGACTGGAGCCTGGTGGAGGCGAGCGTGCGCGTCCACAGCCCGCCCACGGACTCCCCGGCGTCGAACACCACCGGCCGGAACCCGCGCGCCAGCAGCAGCTTGCACGCCGCCAGCCCGCTCGTGCCGGCGCCGACGATGGCCACCCGCTTCGCCCTGTGATCCATCGTCGACGCTAGGCAGCTTAGCTGTTTCTTGGAGTGAGGATCGATGGTTGGTAGATTCAAAGATCGACGCACTGACACTGCCGCGGATATATTAGTTTTTTGGCGCGCTAGTAATATTATTAGTATGTGGTGGCGCGCTTCACGTGCAGCATTTTATAACCGGATGAATCTGGAGGTGAGTGCCGTTCAATATGGGCTGCTTGCTGGTCTGACGTCAGTGAGCTCGTCGATATAGCAGACTAACAGCAAGAATAAAATGCGTTTTTAGAGGGCATTCTGGAAGGATGTGTACATGTGTCAGCCGCTAGGGTTTGTTCATCCAAGTTACCGCGTCATGTTCGGAAGCTTGATAAATCCTTGTATGCTCAATCTCCTAGAGCCACCGGGGAAGCTAGCATTTGACAACAGGTCGTGCGGGTGGAAATTCTAGGATAGATGAATATTTCTCTTAGTAAATGAAGTAACGAACCAAAATACACGGCCGAACGATACAATATGAAGGGAGGCCATCTTACAAAGCAAATCAAAAGATACGGCATGAGTCTAGAACAAGTCTAACACCTCACCGAGGCCCGAACAGAGACCCCTGAGCTCTATCACAATGCACCCAAGAGGGTGACAGCGCGAGGAGTCTCAGCCAAGAGACTTGCCTGCATCACCAAGAGGAGTCTCGGCCACCACCTCAACGAAGGCCAACTTGTCCACCCCGGATTTGGGCACTGCCAGAGCGGGCCTAAGCCTCCCGCCACTACATACCTAGTCGCCCACACGACCAATAAATGGAGCCACCACCACCACAACGAAACCTGTCGTCCAAGGCCGCTGCCCCGGCATCCATTCCCCTGGGCACCGCCGACCATCCACGTCACGACCACCTGACCACAGTAGTAAGAGTGAAAGGGACCAACTTTCACTCCTAGCCCGACGTCAGCCACCGGGTTTGGGTGGGCACCTCCACAGTAGGGGGCTTCCATGCATGTGTCCCCAGCCGGTCCCGGTGGACTGGGGGGGGGCAACCTAGTGACTACCAACGGCCACCATTGAGCACACTCGAACAGCACCATGCCCATGGTCATTGGCGTCGATTCGTACGACGACACAGTAACGCCTGGAGAGCTACCCTCAGACTGACGCCACACAGGCACCAAGCAAGAAGGGCACAACACGGACCAAGTGTAAGTGCATCTAGTGCCCTCTTAGTGGTTTTGGAGTGTTGAAGACAAATGGGTTAAGGGACTAATGTGTTTGTGAGTGTACACAAGAGATATAGTCCCTGAAGATTTAGTTTGACCGAAGAAAGACGACCCCTAAAAATGTATTTCTCCAAGTGAAGAATTTGGTGCGGCCTTTGAATAAATTGAAGTGAAGAATTGGAAGCGTGAAGACTTTTGTCTTCGTTGTTTCTTTCTTCTTATTTGAGTCATAGGAAAACCATCCTTTTAAAAGGGGTCTAGGTGATACATATATATCCAAAGTGATGCTCACTATTCATATCCTACCGCTTCGAATGAAGCCTTTGGAAATCTCTCGCAGTGCTGACACAATTCTTCTGGTTGCTGACGAATTTGGTCAGACTGAGGAGTTAGCAGTTCGCTAGTGCGATCTGCCTACCATGAGGAAATTGAGTTCCCCGATGAATTTGAGAGTTCAATTTGTTCCGACCATTGTTGCGCTACATGCCAACTGTCGAGTGGATCCTTATCCTGACAACGGTCATGTCCTAATGGGCATTTATGACAATTCATGTCGGGTTGCCCTGGTTATAAAGAGCCGCCTTTACAACCATTTGTTGGCTGGCTACTTTAGAGAGAACTTGCACTTGTCATTTGAGAGCAGCCGTTCCTCTTACGACTTTGTGAAATTTCCAAATCAGGAAAAACCCAACCAGAGCCAAAGTGACTAACCATCAATTTATGTGATCCGACGCATGTTACCTTTGAAGACTATCATTCTTCCAAACGGTAAGACATCATGTTCTGAGGAACCAAGAGTAATTGTGGCGTACCGATGAACAACTTTGTGAAGGTTTTGGAAGTCAACCTTGAAAACTTACCACGAGTGATTGGGTGAGGTCTATTGTGACCTTAGCTCAAGAGGAATATGGTGAAGACTTAGTTTCTTCGGAGTTCAACTCAGTCGCCTCAACCAGACGTGCAGTTGATACAACAATTGGAACTGGCCTACAAAATTGTTGTGTCTTCACCGCGGCTGCCTGATTTCAAATTCCTCGCCCTTTATTTTAAGTTATTCCGTTGTTCAAGAATTTGTGATCAATTTTCTGAAGAACTTAAAGTGAAGACTTTCATTATGTTGTTTTACATTTCTTCAGCTCATCTTCCTCGTGCTTGAATGTTTGTAGGATTACATGTTCTTCACTTGTATGTATCTTATATGCATGCTCTAAGTTTCTGTGAGGTCTCGCTTCATTTCTATTTCTTCACTCTGATCTTTGTCAAATTCATCAGAGTTTGATAAATTTCTAAAAATCTCCCATTCACCCCCCCCCCCCCTAGGAGTAAATCTACGCTTTCAATTGGTATCAGAGCAAGGTGCTCCTTTATCCTGTGTAATTTTGGTTTAACCCCTGCAAAGCCCCCCTCCCCTAGTTTGTATCCGGTTTGCGAGAGAAAGTGTGTCTGGACCGATACAGGCCCGCGTTGTTGGATGGCACAACACGTCCGGGTCGTGCTCTCCGGACTTATGCAGGCGGTTTGAGGGTCGGCGTTGGAGATACCATTACAGGCCATCATGGAGATTGATGTAGTGGAAAAAAAACATGGCCAGGGAGTGAAGATTTGAGTGGGACGAGGGTGTGAGAGTCCTACGTGGCAGAGGTTCGGACCCCCGCAAAACTCCTTCCAGTTTGTGGCCGGTTTGCGGCAATTCGGACATGCAGACATCTCCGTGGATGTTTGCAACACCGCGTTGATGGCAAAAAAAATGTTTGAATGCCTGGGTTCGAACATTTGCGAGCGATTTGAGAGACAGGCATTGGAGGTGCCCTAGAAGAATACACGAGAAGTATGGTTCACAGGGGATAATCAGGGCTCATTCCCTCGGAAACTGGCCCACCAAATGGTATGTAGGGTTTTTTCAGGGGTTTGCGGATAGACGGGATAATCCCCAAAATACTCTGTTTTTCTACTCTCTAAACCACCAGCACCAAACGAGGTCTCATCGTGTTCTCCAATGCAGAATAGACAGGCTCAACCAATAATCGACGATCTACGAGCAGTTTTCATTGTTTTCGTTGCTAGGTCCAGTACATGGAGCTCACTGAACAAGCAGACACTCACGATTGAGTGTACAAGGCATTAGCAAACACGGCGGCCAAAATCATACGGAGTATATATGGTCGCAGTCATTGCTAGGTGATCTTGGTTTTCTTTATTATTATTTGTAATCACTTTCCATATAAAATTATTGAACATTTTTTCTAATGTACTCGAACATTTCTTTTTGTGGTCATTACATTTTTAATTGGAGTTTTAGACATAAAATATTTTTTGATTTGTACGGATTTTTTTCTCAAGTATTGTGAACATTTTTTATTTAGGATACATGAACAATTTGCAAACAGTATAAACAGAAGCATAAAAAATAGACAAAGCATTTCTATTTGACATGCAAAGAAATTGTGGTGTGTCATATTTATTGAAATTATTTTATATTTATAGGGAACTATCAAAGATATATTTAGGAAAAGTTAAAATGATTTTTGATTTTATTTTTGAGGGGTTGAAATGATTTTTATTAACACTTTTAAAAGGCGTAAGTGGTAAAAGGCCGTGCCAATGGGAGGCTGACAGCCCATTCACTTTTCCTTCGGGACTCGTGCTTGACAGAAACATCAAGAGATATGAACCGGAGGGATGGCTGAGCCTCCTCAGAGCTCAGTGATTCTGGGCCGTCGGATCGGCTCCTTGATGCGTTCTCGTCCGTCCGATCGAGCTCTGCAGAAGCCTGGGCCGTTGGATCTGGGGTAATGGCAGCAAAATGTAAATACCGTGCCCCCACCGGGGTATTTTGGTCATTTCGACTCGCCGGGGGTATAAAAGGGCCGGCTCCAGTGGAGGCAACCCTAGACGGCTCCCCTCCCCCTGCCGCGCGCCTCCTCTCCCCCCCTCTCTCTCGTTCCCCTCCCTCCCGCGCGCCTCCTCTCCTCCCGCCTCGCCGCCGCCTCCCTCCCCGCCCGCCTCCCGCCTCGCCTCCCGGCCTTGCCCGCCGCCGCTCGCCCGGGCACCCATCCCCGGCCTCACGCCGCCCATCTAGAGAGATAGGGGCCGCGCGCGACGAGGCCGGCCTAGCCGCCGCCCTCTCCTCCTTCCTCCGGCCTCCCTACCGTGCCGCCCCGCCGCCTCCTCCCTCGCTCGCTTCATCTCCTCCCGCAGTCGCCTCCCTCCCTCCCTCGCTCTCGTGCAGCCGCCGTGGCGCTCCCGCATCTCCTTCCCTTCCTCTCCCACCGCCATGTTCGCGGAGGCGCTGTAGATCCCGCCGACCAGGCCGCGCTTCGCCTTCAGGCGCTTCGCCGCCGTGCTCCCGGCGGCGACACGCGCCCCGCAGCGGAAAGCACGTCGGAGGCCGACCTCCACGAACGGCACGTGGGTGCCGCGGTGCTCGCAGAGGCGCTGCAGATCCCCGCCGAGCAGGCCGCGCTGGTGCTCGGGGTGCTCGCCGCGACGATGACGAACCCGCAACGGAAGGAGCTAGCGCCTCCCCGCCCCCATCTATCCACTCCGTCCAGGTCTCTCTCTCTCTCTCTCTCCCAGTTCCCGTTCTTACATCCACTCTTGCTGCCAGCTCCTCCTGTACCCACAGCAGATAGAGAGAGGGATGATGTGAAGGAGACGAGAGGAAGGAGAAGCCATGCCCCGTCCACTGCGTCGTGCGCGACGACCGGTTGGGCTCTGTTTCAGCACAACAATCTTCCTACCTGAAAGTGCGTTATATCGACTAGAGGGGGGGTGAATAGGCGATTTTTATGAAATTCTTCACTGAGGAATTTGCCGGTGAGGAAATTCCTTAGCGAAGAACTATTTGCAGCGGAATAAGTACTCAGAGGTAAACATAACAGATAACACACATAGTCAGCATGATGAAATGAAGACTAGAGCAGAGTACAGGAAGCGTAAACACAGGATAACAAGATGAAGACAACGGTGAAGAAATTGAACGAGGAATTTGTGAAAGTCTTGATCAAAGTCTTCAAGCACGATATGAACAACATGCAACATGTAATGAGGAAATGAGTGAGTTGAGGAAATAGAACCACCAGTTGGTGAAGACAATGATTTGGTAAACCAGTTCAACTCTGCTGTCTCGGTTATGCGTCTGGTTGGAGCGGCCGAGTATTTAAACTCGAGGACACACAGTCCGGACACCCGATCTCGAGCCGCAACTTAGGACACCCATCCTCACCGTATTCTCCTTGAACTAAGACCACGCAGGCCTCGTCCAATCACTCGTGGTAAGTCTTGGTGACTTCAAACCTTCACGAATTGGTCACTCGGTGATCCACAATTCCTCTTGGATGCTCTAGACCTTGACGCCTAACCGTCGGAAGAAGCACAGATCTTCAAAGGTAACAAGCGTCGGATCCACGCAGATCAATTTCTTGATGATGCTCAATCACTTGGGGTTTTTGTGGGTTTGGTTTTGGATTTTCCTCACTTGATGATTTTTGCTCAAAGTCCTCAGAGGATGGGTTGCTCTCAAATGACAAGTGTCGAGTTCTCTCGGGCAGCCAACCAACTAGTGGTTGTAGGGGCGGCTATTTATAGCCTAGGGAGCAGCCCGACATGATAAGACATAAATGCCCTTCGATGATATGACCGTTAGGTGGATAAGATATTTTGGTCCACGCCGGTAGAAGACAAAGAACGGTCGGAAATTTGACTTTCAAAGTCCTCGGGGCTATCATGTTCCTCCTTTGTGTAGGCAATTCAAGACTGGCGAATTCCTAACTCCTCGATCGAAAGAAGTCATCGGTGACTGAAGAACTGCGTCTCACATCCTTTGAAGAATTTGATTGAATCAGTATGAGATTTCAATGGCTTCACTCGAAGGGATTGGTAGGTGTAGGATTTTGAGTTGAGCATCACATGGAAATTTTTCCTTAGTATTTCCTCGACCCCCTTTAACAGTACGGTGTTTCCTATGACTCAAGAAAGAGAAAATGAGACTACGAAAACAAAAGTCTTCACGCTTCATATTCCTCGAATGAATATCAAGTCTTCATGGTCACACCAATTTCTTCACTTTCAAAGTCTTCAGAAAGTCTTCAGAATATCAAAGTCTTCAGTCGAAGAACTTCATTTTTAGGGGTCGACTTTCTCTGTAAATATCAAACTCCTCATAGACTTATAGACCTGTGTACACTCACAAACACATCAGTTACTTAACCTATAAGTCTTCAATACACCAAAATCACTAAGGGGCACTAGATGCACTTACAATCTCCCCCTTTTTGGTGATTGATGACAACATAGGTTAAGTTTTCAACGGGGATAAGCATATGAAGTGTAAATACTGATATTGAGGAATTTGATTGCAAGATATAGAAGAACTCCCCCTGAATATGTGCATAATGAGGAATTTGCTTTTGAGGCAATGCACATTTGAAGATTTGAATCATGGAGATCTCCCCCTATATCTTGTAATTCATACACGCATTTGATACATATACTATGAAGAATTTGAAATGCATGATGAAATATGGTGCTGATGAGATTCAAAGATGCATGCAATGGTATTGACTAGGAATGAGCATGCGAATATCACATCAAAAGTTTGAGCTCAAATATCACATTCAGAGTTTAGTGCTTCAAAAGCATCGAGCATAACACGATCAAAATCGAGCATCGAAGCACGATCAAAAGTATTAGAGCACAAAGACAAAGTCAAGACAATGCACGATCGAAAGTATCGAGGCACCATCGGTTTAAGATTACAACTCGATCCAATAAAAGTTTGGAAGAACGAGAGTTGTAACTTAATAAAAACACCCATAGTATAAACCGGCTTGAAGACTAACTCAGATTTCTCCCCTTTGTCATCAAATGACCAAAAGGATCGGCGAGGACTAACGCCTCAAGATATTCAAGTTGATGGAGGAGCGCCGGCGTTATCGGGTTGGTTGTTGAAGTAGGGCTGCCGCAGATGTCGTCCAAATCTTCATATTCATCGGTTTCACGCGATGAAGAATAAGAGCTAGCCACCAAATCGGGAACTTTGACTCTCTTGAATTTCTTGGAGGTGGTGCGAGACCAGTCATAAGCTTCACGAAGACCCATAGTCTTCAATTCTTCTGCGAATAGACATGATTCGAACAGCCCAGTGCGGTTGAGGGTTTCATGAAGGTAGTCTTGGTTTTCTTCACCGTATTATGCGTTGAGGTCATGTTGTGAAGAATTGCAGCAAATTGGCGCTTCACCCATTTCGATTGCGATCAACCTTCCGATGAAGACGAGGAGTAACTCACGATCGTCATCACCACAGGTGCGATTGCTTGAGGCTGTTTCTTGGTTGAGGTATTTGTGGCGGTATCATGCGTTGCGAGAATCGTCATTGGTGGAGTAAGATGCAGCCTTGCGAAACCGACCATCCAATGGACGAGTGCCTTCATCAATTACAGCTTTGCCTTGCCCTTGTCATCGAGATGATGAAATTGGTCGCTTGAGGACTTCAATGGGCGGCAGAAGCTGCCATGGTTGAGTGTCGACCTTGTAATTCAGTGAAGATCTTGCCCTTATGAATCTCATGATCCAAGGCACATATGGCTTCAGCTCAAAAGGTGACATTGCAATATTGGCCAGAGTCCTCATGAAGAAATCATGGAAGTTGACGGGAACGCCATGAATGATATTGAAAAGCATGTTCTTCATGATGCCAACGACGTCTTCGTCATTTGAGTCGTGGGCTTTGATTGGACTCATTGTCTTCGTCAAGATTCTATAGACAGTCCGAGGCACATACAGCAAATCCTTGACGAGGAATTTGGTTCGAGGGGCTTGTCCTGGTTTCAGCGGCTTCATAAGCACTTGCATAAAGTGATCAGACAGTTCACGTTCATTGTAGAGGCAACGAGCAGATTCATGGGGAGGATCAAGAGGAAGGACACGAAGCAATTCAGTTCTTTGGTGCCTTGTAGTGAGTATTCTCATCATCCAATCCAGAACCCATGAGTTGATGTCTTGACATCTCCGGTGATGTGCGGGTGGCATAGAACGAAGAATGAGTTCTTCATTCCATCCACATATATCGGTCTGAAATTCAGCAGCCCTGCATCGTGAAGAACACAGAGTACTGGCTCGAAGCACGGCAGTGATTCCATATCCACATGAGGGATATGCTCATGGTCGAAGATCTTGTCCTTGTCAAATAGCACTGAGGAATAGAAATTTGCTTGTGTTGGAGTCCAGAAGCGTCTTTTCCTCATTCGAGCAGAGTCATAAGGATTGAAAGCAGTGAAGAACACGTGCTCAGAAAAGAAGTCTTCAGCCTTGACTTTTTGCTTGCTTGAGAACGGATTTTTTGGCTTGGGCAGAGGAATATCAGTGATTTGCAAAGACAACCTCGGGAATCGCGATTTCGTGTTCTTCAGTGAGAATTTCTGGTTCCTCTCCTTGTGCGGTTTGAGGATCGTGATTGGTTCTTCAATAGTGGTGGCTGGAATCTCTTCGTTGACAGATGATGTGGGATGAGTTTCTTCAGAGCCCATTTGAACAGTGGTAGCCGGGGACTGAGGAACTTGTTGAAGCGGAGTGAAGAGAGGAGTATTGGGATGTTGACTTTCCCAAAAGTCATCGTTCATCACAGGTGTAGTGCACCCAATATCCACATCTTCATCTTCTTTTTCAATTTCCTCAACACCTGCCTCTTCAGTAGTGAACTCAGGCACGGGTGAGGAAACAACAAGAGTTGAAGGGAAGGCTTCCACTTCAATTTCTTCATCAAGCTGTTCTGAGGTAGCAACAGATTGATTTTCTTCATCTGATCCGCTTGGGATCGTATATTCTTCTCCAAAGGGAACAATTTCCTTGGATGACATGGAGGAAATGGGAATGGCATCAATAGGATTTTCAATCGAGCTGGTCATTGGCTTCATTTTCTTCGTAGCCGAAGAATTTGACGCAGCTGATGCCTTCCTTTTCTTCACTGCAGCTCGTTCTGCAGCCTTTGTCTTCTTCACTTCATATGCAGAAGGAAGAATTGGAGTTGGTGTTGGCGCAGGAGGAGCTGAGGATTGTGGTACAGTTTCTTCAGGCACAACTTGAGCAGTTGCCTGTTTCCTTGATTCTTGAGCGCACCACTAGTGGATGCCACAGGAATTTCTTCAAGAATGGAATGGAGTCATCAGCCACGGAACTTGTGTTTTCATCAAGCCTGAAAGTCATCAGCGATCTTGGCATGTTCTTCAAAGAGGCTGAGCAGATTCTTCAGCCTGAGGATTTTCTTGTTGCGATGGAGCTACAACAGTTGACATTTTCTTCGTCAGAGTGACGAATCTCACCTTGGCTCCTTGCCAGTCAGCATTGTAATCATCAAAATCCTTGCTGAGTGCTTGGATTTCTGATTGAGCTTTAAGAAGTTCTTCAGGAGACAAGTTGATGATGTTCTTCCTCAGAAGCTTCTCCTTTCTGGCTTTTGCTCTCTTCAATTCACGAGCCTTTTCAAATTTCCATTTCTCTTCAGAGATGAAATGGTTCAGCATATGACTTTGACCAGGAGTCAGTGGCAGATCCGGAAGAGGAGTGTGTGGATCCTGATGCCACAGGTCAATGAAGTCAAGGATCTTCTTCGGATCCAAAAGCAGAGGCACACTTGTTCTTTTGGCTCTAGCGGCCTTGGTCAGTCTGTCTCTGATGATTTCTTCAAGTTCTTCATCAGAGGCTTCATCATCAGAGGGAACGTTGAATGCAACTTGTTTCTTCTTTGGACTTGGCCGAGGACCGCGTCCAGCAGTTGCTTTTGTCTTCAGCAGAGTGGGACCTGTTGAGGACATTGGTGCAGCTGAGGAACTTGCTAAAGCACCAGAAGCAATGGAGAATCCTTGAGTCCTTTGACAAGTAGCAAGATGCACAGGCGTTGAGGACTTGGAGGGAGCTGCTGAGGATTTTGAATGAGCAGCAGCAGTCTGAGGAATTTGCTGTGAGGGCGCGACTGAGGAACTGGGCCGTGAGGGCGCTGACGGTGAAGCACTTGGCTTGCGTGCAGGCTTCTTTGGCATTGATTTCCTCGGCTTGACCGAGGGCTCAGCAGCAGCAGCAGCAGCAGTATCCTCATTGAATTTCCTCACTGCCTCCTTGGCCTGTCTTGCCAATTTGGCTTGGCGCCTGGACCATTCTTCAGGAAAGTCTTCACCACGCTTGATGCTGGTGGGATCAGCGACTTGGCCAGGTGCCAGAGGAGCTCTTGGGCATGGAGGATTCAGAGCGAATTTCCTCATGTACTTGGGAGTGACATAGCGGTATTCTCGCCATTCTCGTGCCCATCTCCTTTCTATTCTCTGTATGCGCACTTTATACTGGTTCTTAGTCTCCTTGCCAAACTTGGATTCATCGGTGTGCATAGTCTTTGTATATTTCCTCGGGAATTTCAAAAGCATCATGACTTCGGTTTCTTTCCTCCCTTCGGGTCTCTTGCCTTCGCCATTTTCTTGGTGAGGAATTTGAACAATAGAGCACTCAAGAAGTATGCAGTTTTTCTTCGAGGAACGCTGCAAATGAGTTAAGTTGATGAGAACCTAGTGATTCAGCAGCGGACATGAGTACCTGTGAACAGAGTGTAGGTGCGAGGAATTTGGAGAGGTCATATGCGTTCTCAGAAGATTTTTCAAAAGAACAAGTTTTGAGGAATTTGACCAGTTGAGCCTTGAGGAATATCACTAAGCGTTTCGTCTCAGGTTCCAGAGTTGTACAGATTTAAAATCCGCACAATTGAGGAATCTTGAAGAATTGAATGCTTAGAGAGATAAATCAAGAACATATAGTGTGTGAGGTGTTCATATGTGAAGATTTGAAGAGCAAAAACACCTTTGAAGATTTTCGGAAAGATTTGAGAATCAACGCGAGTAATAAAAGTGACTTTTAATTACCCGAACTGAAGAACACGACGAACAGAGATGAACTGTAGTGAAGTTCGTCACGATAGATCTTCCACGCCCTAACTTGGCGAGGAAGACGGCTACTCGGGCGGCGAGTGAAGATTTCCGCGACCGTAGCGAAAGTGACGGCGATGAGGTCGAGCGGTGAAACTTTTCCTCACCGGCGGCGATGGAGTAGCGGCGGCGCTAGGGTTTGAGGAGAGCTCGGCGAGAGACAGCGATCGAGCGGAGTAAATGAAGTGAGGAGGGTAAAGGGTATTTATAGCCACGGTGAAAAACTGTTCGCCCAAGATTTTGGACGAACATGCCCCTGCCCTTTCTCCTTCACGCGACGTGTGTGACCCACGTACTGTGCAGATGAGATCGTGTAAGATCGTGGGTGATTAAACTAATACATCGTGGGATGCGGAACGGTTTGAGCGGCAAAACTGAAAATTTGGATAAGATTTGTTTAAAAGTTTAGTTCACAATTTCTTCACTGTCAAGGACCAAAGAAGACTTTGAGCGAGTTTCAATCGAAACGCACATGAAGAATTTGTGAATAGATTGGATTGAGTATAGCATAGAGGGAAGGGTCCGATCACATTCACTTAGCGTAAATCGCAACTTGAAGAAATAGCAATAAGTGAATCTTGTAGAGGACATAAACTCATATATATATATAGCCAATGAAGAAAGACGACGGAAATCTTGAAGATTTTGCAAAGTTGAAGAATTTGAAACCGAGGAATTTCAAAATGAGGAAAAACTCAGATTGAAGATTTTCAACTTTTGTGGTGGCGTATTACCAGATAAGAATGATGATTTCAGACACCGCGTACAATTGTCGAGGGTTACGGAATCAAATTCTTCATTGATTTCTTCACACTTAGAGTGTTATTCTTCATTGATTGAGGAACAACGTTTCTTCATGTGTTGCACATCTAAGTCATCAATTATGCATAAGGGTTAGGATGTGTGTCCTTTTCAAAGAACATTCAAGATTCTAAGATATTTAGCTCACACCGCAACTTGCTAAATCTCTTCTCATCCAAGGGCTTGGTGAAGATATCAGCTAGCTGTTCTTGATCTTCACATGCTCGATGGAGATATCGCCCTTCAACACATGATCACGAAGAAAATGATGACGAATCTGGATGTGCTTAGTCTTGAGTGCTGAACTGGGTTGTGAGCAATCTTGATGGCACTCTCGTTGTCGCAGAGGAGAGGCACATTCTTCACGTTGAAGCCATAGTCCTTGAGGTTTGCTTCATCCAAAGCGATTGAGCACAAATGACCCAAAGCAGCAATGTATTCAGCTTCAGATGGGCGGTGATACACAATTACTGCTTTCTTCGAGGACCAACGGACCAAAGATCGTCCGAGGAAATGACAAGTGCGGATGTTGACTTGCGGTCCACACGATCACCAAAGATAGTCGAGTCGAATATCCAATGAGATCAAAAGCGAGCCCTTGGGGTACCATAATCCTAGTGTTGGTGTGTGAGCTAGATATCAAAGAATATGCTTCACAGCCTTATGGTGTGATTCCTTGGTGCAGCTTGAAATCGGGCACACATGCAAACACTAAGCATTATATCGGCCTAGATGCACATAGGTACAATAAAGAACCAATCATGGGCGGTATACCTTGTGATCGAAGTCTATACCATTTTCATCGATGCATAGATGGCCATTTGTGGGCATAGGAATTTTGACGCCTTTGCAATCTTGCATGCCGAATTTCCTCGATTACATCTTTGAGGTATTTCTCTGAGATATGAATATGCCATTCTTGCTTGATTTAATTTGAAGACCTAAGAAGAATTTCAACTCTCCCATCATAGACATTTGATATTCTTCACTCATCATATAGGCAAATTCATCACTATATCGTTGGTTAGTACAGCCAAAGATAATATCATCAACATATATTTGGCACACAAACAGTTCACCATCATATGATTTAGTAAATAGAGTAGGATCGAGTGAACCGGTGTGAAGCCATTCTTGACGAAGAATTCCTTGATGTGTCATACCACGCCCGAGGGGCTTGCTTGAGGCCATAGAGAGCCTTATTTAGTCTCAAGACTTTGTCGATTCTTGGGATCTTCAAAACACGGGGTTGAGCAACATATACTTCTTCCTCAAGCTTACCATTGAGGAATGCACTTTTCACATCCATTTGATATAAGATGATATCATGATGGTTAGCATAGGCAAGTAAAATGCGAATAGCTTCAAGTCTAGCAACAGGTGCAAAAGTTTCATCGAAATCAATTCCTTCAACTGTGTAGCCTTGAGCTACTAGTCGTGCCTTATTCCTCACCACAAGGCCATTTTCATCTTGCTTGTTGCGGTAGATCCACTTTGTGCCGATGATATTATGCTTGCGAGGATCCAGGCGATTGACCAATTCCTAGACATTGTTCAGCTCGAGCTGATGTAATTCTTCTTGCATAGCCTGAATCCACTCCAGCTCCAGAAATGCTTCATCTACCTTAGGGGGCTCTGAGATAGAGACAAAAGCATAGTGCCCACAAAAGTTAGATAAGTGTGAGGCTTTTGAGCGGTGAGAGGACTGGTGCGCTGATGTCATCGATGATCTTCTCCACTTGCACTTCTTTTGCAACGCGTGGATGAGTTGGTTGTCGCCGAGGATTTTGATCAGCATTTTCTTGACACCAATTTCCTCATCATGTTCTTGGTGCATCACTCGATGTTCTTCACGAACAGGAATGAATTCTTCACCAGATTCTTGATGGAATGACATCCTTAGTTGCCTTGTGCTTGATAGCATCCTCAGGTGCTGGTTCATCTAACACGAAGGTAGGTGCTCTCTTTGCGAGCCATTAGTTTCATCGAACCGCACATCTACAATGTCGACAATCTTGTGAAGAACAATGTTGAAGACTCAGTAGGTGTCGAGTCCTTTCCGTAACCAAGCATAAAACCTTCATGTGCTTTTGGTGCAAATTTAGAATTGTGGTGAGGATCTCTAATCCAGCATTTAGCACCGAAGACTTTGAAATAACTCACATTGGGTTTCTTGTTAGTGAGGAGTTCGTAGGCAGTCTTCTTGAAGAATTTGTGAAGATATACTCTGTTGATGATGTGGCAGGCAGTATCAATTGCATCAATCCAAAAACGCTGAGGCGTTTTGTATTCATCAAGCATAGTGCGAGCCATCTCAACAAGAGTTCTGTTCTTGCACTCCACGACGCCATTTTGCTGAGGAGTATAAGGAGCAGATAATTCATGAGTAATACCAAGTTCATCAAGATAGGCATCAAGACCAGAATTCTTGAACTCGGTTCCATTGTCACTTCGATATGCTTGATCTTCACACCAAAGTTGGTTGAAGCCCTCGAGGAAAATCGTTTGAAGACTTCCCGCACTTCATGTTTGTAAGTAACAATGTGTACCCATGTATATCGAGAATAATCATCAACAATGACAAAACCATATAGAGATGCATCATTAGTGACCGCTGAATAATGATTAGGTCGAAGAGGTCCATGTGAAGCAATTGAATGGACGGGTAGTGGTCATGATAGTCTTTGCTGGATGCTTGGCCTTGGTCATTTTCCCGCTTCACATGCTCCGCATAAGTGATCCTTGAGGAATTTGACATTCTCAATGCCAATGACATGCTTCTTCTTCATAGCGTGTTCAAATTCCTCATGCCCGCATGACCAAGTCGTCGATGCCATAGCCAGCCTTCGAAGCTTTTGCAAGTAGACACATGGCTGGTTGTGGTCCCAGAGAAATCAACAATATCTGATCTCCTCTCCTAAAGCCTTTGAAGACTTTGGAATTGTCGACTTCCATAATCACAACACAGCGATATTTGCCAAAGACAACAACCATATCAAGATCACAAAGCATTGAGATCGACATGAGATTGTATCCTAAGGATTCAACAAGCATGACTTTGTCCATGTGCTTATCCTTAGAGATAGCAACCTTACCAAGACCCAATACGACTTTTGCCTTTGTCAAGAAATATGATATGCTTGAGAGATGGTGATAAAGGAGCATCCATCAATAGATTCTTTTCACCACCATGTGATTTGTACATCCACTATCGAGGACCCATTCGGTGGTTTTGGGTTGATCATCCTGCAGATGAATTAGTGTAACTTACAATCTCATATGCTTCATCGGTGAAGAATATGATATCAAGTTCATCGATGAATTTCATCAAGCGATAAAAGATATAGCGATGGGAGGGCGTGTGAAATGAAAGTTCATTTCATCATGATTCGCTGCGTCCTTTCGAGCATTTTGTCGGTCCCAAAGACATTCTTGAGACGTTCGAGGGCGTGCCGGAGACCTGACCCTGCAGAAGAGATTAGTTCTTTTCTTCACCACCCACATCTAGAGGGTGGCAAAGAGTTCATCATCCTGCGAGCACCATGTGAGAAAGGTGGCAAAGATGCCAAACCATTTCGCTTAGCATAGGAGGGGTTAGGGTAAGCATATGAATAAGCGAGTAATTCTTGAGGACTTATGAACATAATGGTTTGAAGAATAATGCACATATTCATAGCCCTTAGCTTTACCCTGTGAGACAGATTTGTTAGCATGATAATAATCATATGAGGACTTTGATCCAGTTGAGGAATTTGATCCTCGTGAAGAATTTGGTCCATATGAGGATTTAGATCCATATGAAGAGTTTGGTCCATATGAAGAACTTGATCTGGGGTTCCTGTTCTTCACTGGTGGTGTCATGAGGACATTCACCTGAAGACTTTCAACACAGCTTTTGGGAACCCAGATTTTCTTCATAGGGGAACCGTTCCTGCAGTTAGTGCCAACATATCTAGAAAATACTTCACCATTCTGATTTTTGAACAGTTTATAGTTAGAGTCAAATGACTCATCAGAAGAATGAGGAGATTCACATGTAAAGCCAGATAAGTTAGATGGATCAATCGAGGTCCCTTTGCAAAACCCATGAGGTTTTGGGATCTTTTCGGGTTTCCAATATGTTCCATCGGCATTCAGTTTCCTCTCAAAGGCAATACCCTCTTTCCTAGGGTTTCATTGAGGATCTGCTTTTGAGCACATCACAAAGTGTCGATGCCCTTTGAGGCTTTTGTACATGCTGTCATGTACAATTCCTTCAACCTGCATTGTCGAGGATACTAGCAAAGTCCTCAGATGAGGAATTAGTGATAGCAGAGGCAGATGAATAATTTGTAACATTTGAAGCATTTGAACATTCAGGTGAAGAATTATCAGATTCACGTTCAATGCACTTTAAGCATGGAGGAACAAATTCTTCCTGAGAAGCGCTGATTTGTTGAGCTAGTAATGAATCGCGCTCCTTCTGAAGATCTTCATAACATACTCTTAGCTTTTCAAGATCTGCCTTTCTTTGAATAGCTTCAAGAGAAAGCTTCTCATTGTCTTGCTTTTCTTGAAGAAATTCATAAGAAAGTTTCTCATGATCAGACAAGAGAGAGTTATGATGACCTTGAAGGTTATCATACTTAGGCCAAGTCCCTGAAGATTTTCAGTCAGGGCTTTAGTGCGATCCATTTCTTCACCCAACATATCATCACTTTTATCTAGCATGTTTTGAACCTTTTCAAGAGCCCGTTGTTGTTTCACAGCAATTTTAGCAAGTTTGGAGTAGCTAGGCTTAAGATCCTCATCAAATTCATTTTCACTAGAATCAGAGGAGTTGTATTTGAGTACCTTAGCCGCTTTTGCCATGAAGCAATAGGTGGGAGCGTAGCCATCATTATCTTCATCAGGCTTGTCGGTGGAATCAGTTTCTTGATGTTGAAGATGGACTTGTTGACGAAAGCAGAGAGTAACGGCCGACTCGCCACACTGGACTCAGATTCTTGGACTCCTCCTCTTCATCATTTTCCTCAGATTCAGCTTCAGAGTCCATTTCCTTGCCAATGAATGCCCGAGCTTTCTTGGAGCTGCCCTTCTTGTGAGATGAAGACTTTGATGGTTTTGAAGACGAAGATTTTGATGATTTCTTCTTCTTCTTCATTTCATCAGAACTGTAGTCCTTGTATTTCTTCTTCTTCATTTCCTTTTCCCACTGAGGACAATCTTGAATATAGTGACCAGGCTTCTTGCATTTGTGGCAAAGTCTTCTCTTGTAGTCACTGGATGAAGAATCACTTCCTCTTGAGGGTTTTCCAAAGCGACCACGTCTTGTGAACTTCTGGAATTTCTTCACAAGGAGAGCTAGATCTGGCTCGATTCTTGAGATCACCAAGGCTACTACCGAATCCTCACATTGAGTCGACACAACCTTAACCTTGAGGCACGTGGTTTGCCATAGTTTGAGCCATAGAGATCTCACTTTTCAGCAAGCTGGAACTCGTGAGTGTTAAGCCTTTCGAGGATATCAGCAGGATCAAGTGACTTGTAGTCAGCACACTCTTGTATCATCAGTCCCAGAGTATCAAATGAGGAATCAAGCGATCTTAGCAGTTTCTTCACTACTTCATGATCAGTGATGTTAGTGGCACCGAGGGCTTGAAGCTCATTTGAGATGTCAGTGAGGCAATCGAAGATTTGTTGGACATTTTCGTTGTCGAGTCTTTTGAAGCGGTTGAAGAGATTCCGAAGAACATCAACTCGAGAGTCACGCTGAGTTGAGACTCCTTCATTTACTTTGGACAGCCTATCCCAGATAAGCTTGGCAGTTTCCAAGGCACTCACTCTTCCATACTGTCCTTTGCTCAGATGGCCACATATGATATTCTTCGCTTGAGAGTCGAGTTGTTTGAATCTCTTCACATCGATGGCGGTCGGTGTTTCAAAGGATGGGGACACCATTTTCCACAACATACCGTAGATCATTATCAATTGCCTCAAGATGCATCCGCATCTTGTTCTTCCAGTAGGGGTAGTCTGTTCCATCAAAGGTAGGACACCCAGCCGAGACCTTGATCATACCTGCGGTCGACATAACTAGAACTCTAGGTGGTTAAACCAAAATCACACAGAACAAGGGAGTACCTTGCTCTGATACCAACTGAAAGTGCGTTATATCGACTAGAGGGGGTGAATAGGCGATTTTATGAAATTCTTCACCGAGGAATTTGCGGTGAGGAAATTCCTTAGCGAAGAACTATTTGCAATGAATAAGTACTCGAGGTAAACATAACAGATAACACACATAGTCAGCATGATGAAATGAAGACTAGAGCAGAGTACAGGAAGCGTAAACACAGGATAACAAGATGAAGACAACAGACTGAAGAAATTGAACTGAGGAATTTGTGAAAGTCTTCAGTCAAAGTCTTCAAGCACGAGATATGAACAACATGCAACATGTAATGAGGAAATGAGTGAGTTGAGGAAATAGAACCACCAGTTGGTGAAGACAATGATTTGGTAAACCAGTTCAACTGCTATCTCGGTTATACGTCTGGTTGGAGCGGTGAGTATTTAAACTCGAGGACACACATCCGGACACCCGATCTCGAGCGCAACTTAGGACACCCAGTCCTCACCGTATTCTCCTTGAACTAAGACCACGCAGGCCTCGTCCAATCACTCGTGGTAAGTCTTCAGGTGACTTCCAAACCTTCACAGACTTGGTCACTCGGCGATCCACAATTCCTCTTGGATGCTCTAGACCTTGACGCCTAACCGTCTGGAAGAAGCACAGTCTTCAAAGGTAACAAGCGTCGGATCCACGCAGGATCAATTTCTTCAGTGATGCTCAATCACTTGGGGTTTTTGTGGGTTTGGTTTTGGATTTTCCTCACTTGATGATTTTTGCTCAAAGTCCTCAGAGGATGGGTTGCTCTCAAATGACAAGTGTCGAGTTCTCTCGGAGCAGCCAACCAACTAGTGGTTGTAGGGGGCGGCTATTTATAGCCTAGGGAGCAGCCCGACATGATAAGACATAAATGCCCTTCAATGATATGACCGTTAGGTGGATAAGATATTTTGGTCCGCCGTAAGCAAGACAAAGAACGGTCGAAAATTTGACTTTCAAAGTCCTCGGGGCTATCATGTTCCTCATTTGTGTAGGCAATTCATGACTGGCGAATTCCTAACTCTCGATCGAGCAAAGTCATCGATGACGGAAGAACTGCGTCTCACATCACTTTGAAGAATTTGACTGAATCGTATGAGATTTCAATGGCTTCACTCGAAGGGATTGGTAGGTGTAGGATTTTGAGTTGAGCATCACATGGAAATTTTTCCTTAGTATTTCCTCGACCCCCTTTAACAGTACAGTGCTTCCTATGACTCAAGAAAGAGAAAATGAGACTACGAAAACAAAAGTCTTCACGCTTCATAATCCTCGAATGAATATCAAGTCTTCATGGTCACACCAATTTCTTCACTTTCAAAGTCTTCAGAAAGTCTCCAGAATATCAAAGTCTTCAGTCGAAGAACTTCATTTTTAGGGGTCGACTTTCTCTGTAAATATCAAACTCCTCATAGACTTATAGGCCTGTGTACACTCACAAACGCATCAGTTACTTAACCTATAAGTCTTTAATACACCAAAATCACTAAGGGGCACTAGATGCACTTACACTACCTCTATCCCCTTCTAATTTCTCCATCCCTTTCTTTCAGGTACTCTCTCTCTCCCTCCTGATTAGTCTGCTCTCCTCTCTTATGCATTCCTTTGTTTGATATAATACCTGAAATTTCCCATCTTTGTGTTGCACTGGCAGATATTTTTGTGTACATGCATACAAGGCGCTCGATGAAAATCCAAGCAGGTTGCAAGGGAATGCAAATTCCATTTTATGCTCATGTGTAATCATTAATTCTTTTTTCCTCACATTTAGCATGCAGTCAACTTTTACTTATATGTACAATATATTACCTCTTTCAGTTATATGACTTGCACACACACAATATATTGCATCTGTAGGTCATGTGACTTGCCTACAGAAGATATGAGTGTCCTCGGAAAATATTATTATGCTGGATCTACTATGGTTGCCACATTATGCAAGTCAGCATTTAGTGATCTAGAAGTTTAGACCATGGCGTTATGTTCAATGCTCAGCAAATCCACCCTTCGCAGGTATGTTTGGCAGTTCATTCACAAGTGACTTGCAATATCTGCTTACTCAATTTTTGCTGTTAATTTTACCTTCTGTTCAAGCATTGTGTGTTTTGTTTGAAGCTTTGAAGCAATCCAGCATTAGCTTTGCTAAAAAATGTCGTTATGTGCTGTGGTTACTGTTTGATGTCACTTGGTTGTTTATTCCTGACCACTACGTCTTGCCGATGTCGTTCTTGCGGGCCTGAACTATTTTGACAGGATGCCAACTCCCCCTCCATCCCAAAGGGGCCCGATACATATGCACTTATGTTCAACAACTATATTATGAAGTAACTGCGTTCTTGCTTGATCCAGCTAAAGTTCTAAATCAGTGGTTCATAGGAGTGGTCTGTGTGGTTATGCTTTGTTGTATGAGTAGATGATGGTGGATTTGATCTATTTGACTGCCTTTGATATGTTTTCCTGCCTTTGGACGCACTATTGCCATGTACTGCAACATTTATTCAGTGTAAAATGTAGATTTTCAGAAATATCAAAGATTGAGAGAAGCATATTTAGGCCTGAAACTTCTATTTTGCCACAACTTTTATCGGCGCATGTCGTTTAGTGAACTTGGCTTTGCTTGGTGGTTTAGCTTAGGCTGGCCTTTTTGGCATCACTCATCAGTTAGATTGTCCTCTTATATGAGAACCTATGATAGTCAGTTCAATAGAAAGCAGAGAAAATGATAGATAACATGAGCTAATATTTGGTTGATGTACTATTCAGGTGTGAAGATCCATTGGTAAAGTTTATTTGAGGAAACTGTACCGTTCCATGGACCCATTATTTCGGCGAGCCGGTCCTATTATTGCACTGAAGAGGCCATCTCTTAGCATTGAACCACAAGTTCATGTTTGCAAGCTGAAACCAAGATATCTGTGTCTGATATTTGCCTCAAATGGTCTTTGGGAGCATCTTAGCGATCAGTACAGGAAGTTGTAGTAGCTGCCCCATCCTTTTTAATCTAAATGATGGTAAGCACGAGTTAGATTTTATGACTACTAGAGGGGCATATTGTCACAGCATGTGCTATGTTGGACCGTATCGATTTTACTGATGTAGTACATGATTTCACAATTTTTTTCTAGCACATATACATTAATTATTCTTTACAAAAATAAACAGATCTTAAAATCTACTGATAAATGGAAGTATGCACCTCTGCTTACTAATATAGAATACTATTTGCGTATCTGACCTACTTCGATTTAATTGCTGCATGTTCTTACCTTAGTGACCGTAGTGCACAATCTTATACACTAATCAGAGAGGAAATATATTACATAACAACCTGTGAAAGACCTGGTGAACAACATTTTAGCATGCTTTGTTGTGACATTTCAGCCGCCTGCTGCTTTGTTTTAACTCTTTCTATTTATCCATTTAGGTACTTCTAGGACACGGACAATTGCCCTCAAGGTCAACACATCAATGCTCCCAAGCCCATTCCCTTTTAAAATTTTCTCAATGTCACTTCTATAGGTTTACTTGAGATGTTATGTTGCATGTGTTGTGGTGAGGTTTTCCTACTTCCCTTTTAACTTCTCCTCTGAATTTGATCACATGTTTATGCAATTGGACCAGAGCAACGACATTACCTACAGCTTATCAACACAAAGAAAGAGAGAGAGGGAGTCTCTCTCTCTCTCCACTGACTCTTTGTGCCTGTGTTGACCCTTTGTCCATGCGGTGGTCCTGTGGACTGCTCTTTCTGATTTGGGGGGGGATAGGAGTTCAAGACGAGCTCAATTGTGTTGTGTAGGTCATAAACAGATGCATAAAGGTTATTTTTTTAATATAGAGCACAAATAGATATTATTTGAGGTGATCTTTTCTCAAAAAAGAGAGGCTCAACCATGAGAGCATGAGATCTTGCACCTGTATGTCTTACCTATTAGTCATTCTGCTAAATAGTAATTACTAAATAATTGTTTCTGATAAATAACGATGCCTTTCTTATACACGTTTTTTGGTGCGTTTGTGCTCGTCGGCAGGACGGTGCAAGGCGAAACTCCGACGCGGTTCCTTGCCGTTTGGACGGCGTTCACGCGCAACCCCAGCATGCACTGACTACTGCTTCGGCTACAACCTCCCTCGGTGAGCTCCATCTTGATGCCGTTCTTTAGGTAATCTTCCCCTTCTCTCTTCGCATATTCTCTTCGATTGTTTCTTACGTTTCTGCCTGTCTCGTAGCTGGATCGGTGGCGCGGCGGAGGAGCTGTCTTCTGAGTTGACCGGAGAGGGAGCACACCGGAGAGGCTTCTGAGATGGCCAAGGTAGTTCTTTGATTCCTTGTTTGCCTTTTTCGTTTGTGGTGTGTTGTACGGGTGCTGATCCAGGATTGTGTTGTTTTCATGGATCTATTTAGGGTTTACTGATCGATCCATCCTGATTGGGATCTGTTCGTGGTTCTGGTTGACTGGCTGGTGCGTCATGCCGTTGCTGGTGCTTGAGGTTGTCTCGCTGGTTTCCTTGCAGTATCGTCGATCTGTGCATCCAGGCACCCCAAGCTTTTCCTCGCGCGATGGCATCAGGCGCACGGAGGGAGCTCTTCTCCGTCGATGTGGTGAACAACGACCGTGATCTCCGTTCCATGGCGTCACCGGCTAGCAAGGTAGACCCCGTTTGCTTGGTTGACTCTAAAGCATGCCTGCGCTAGATTTGTTCGAGATTTATGCAATTGGGCATGTCGTTGATCTATGAATATTAACCTAATGAATTTATTAAACGATCTAAATACCACCTATTCATAGATTAACTTGTGCCACCGTTGATTTTTTACTTATTGTGTCATTCTTATTTTTGAGGCTGGCCTGGCACATTCTGTTTCCAAATATATTATATTAATAGTTTGGCGTCTCATTAACTGACGAGATGGTCAGGCCAAAGGCTGTGCTTAGTGTCGTTCTTGGTAACGTTGGTCTGCTTGATGCAAAATACAAGCACTACAGGAACTACATCGGTGTAATCGTCTTTTTCTGGCCGTTCCTGGCGCACTGTTTAATTAGTCACCTTGCCTCTCTTGCACTTAACATTATTTAATTAGACTTCTCACTATTATTATCCAGGACTGCTTGGCCTCTTGTTCTGATTAGCCTAGCATTAAAGTTGGAAACACCAGAATTGACGCTTGCATATGAGTGCGTACAGGCTGTCCTTGGGATTTTCTTCTTTGCAAACTCGATTGATTGTTGATACGGTTTCCTAGGCTATTGTTCTTTGTACAATACATGAAGCGATCTGCTCATGTGTGTGACTTAGTCTGATTATTAGGCTTTAAAATTTCTGCTGGTTTATCTTATAATTCATGGTAGCATTTGATTTTTTTATCAATTACCATGTCTCAGTTCTAGAACAGGACAGTAAGAGTCTAATAAAACTCTTGCACAACAAAGATTGCCATCCTTTAGTTACCCAGACCTTTGTTTTCGTGGTATAAAACCCACTGCTGTCAACTTTTTCTTTTTGAAACGGACTGCTGTCAACTTTAGTACTCTGGAAAATCCTATAACTATTTCGAAATTTCCTATGACACAGGCCGAGACAAGCATCGTAAGGATCCAGTTAGAATGATGACTGATATCCTGTTAGAGCATCTTGGGCTTCACAAGGCCATCTGAGACTCGGGCTCAATGAGAACACGATGAGGTACATGGAGAACTCCAGAAACACTATAGTGAAGGATCTAAACTATGACAGGCTGAGCAGAATGCAGAAAGACTTTTGCTTGTCTGAGACTCGGGATCGATGAGGCATTTGACATGATAAACAAGTGCCAAAGGTTACTTGTATGATCTGAGATACATGAGCTCCTTCTCAGATCAGCTTCATAATGTGATAGCACATGGTTTTCCTCCTACCTGTGCCGTGGATACATTGACAAACGTGACCCTTATGAATATTGAAGTGGTGGCACATAACCTTAAGAGCAGAAGCAATAATCTGTAGAAGAGGCTGCATGCCATAAAAAGGCAGTCTTTAGGCGCAACAGCATGAGGTGTTTGCGCCAATTGATTTCTTCACGCCAACGCCATGGCGTTGATCATCTATGGACATCACAGATCACCTATTCTAACTCTGGCAAGTACAAGATGATATATGATGCCACCAGCTCCTGTGATGTACCGTGTAAACTGCTGTGTGATCTCCCTCTCCTTTTGTGAACACGTCCCCTTCGGCACGTCTATTCATACTTTTGCACTCAATATTTATGTGTATGAACATTGCATCCTTTAATTTACCCTGTATATGAACATTACATCCTTCAAATATGGTGTACTATACTTTGGTATCCATGGATGATGTCTTGCTTCGATTACATATGAATGTTTCTTCTTTCTTTTATTTTGTTATCCTGATTGAATACGTACGCTAAGCCTAACTTCTGCTAACTTTACCATTACTTGCTTGGGCACATCGTTGGGACCGGCACCCTCGCGCTAAGGCGCGTTGCCGATCTAGTTTCATTTAACGACTGGGACAAAATGGGCCTAAGGCGAGTTGGTGTACTGCCCTCTTCTCTGGGAGCAACTAGTTAAGGAGTGCTCATTCGGGAGCCTCCCAACGATCATTGGGTGGGCTGAGAGCATGTCATTTGGCACGCTCTCAGCCGCCATCACGTGTAGCGCTCTGTGCGATTCTTCTGGATTTTTTTCCGCACTCGTTTTTGGCTTTTTAGATGTTTTTTTCCAGGTTTTTTTGGCTTTGCGGTTTTTCATCGGACTTTCTTAGCTTTTTGAAAAAAAAAAATTTGAAAAAAATGACGCGGAAAAACGCATTTTTTTCTTCCACGAGAGGCATGGTTTTTTTTTTCCACGAGAGGCATGGTTTTGCTTCGTGCCCCTCGAAAACGAAAAAAATGTGTTTCCTTTTTTTTGCTTCCGCGAGAGGCACGGCCGTGCCTCTTGGAATCGAAAAAAAACATGTTTTCCTTTTTTTTTCTCCCGTGAGAGGCATGACTTTGCTTCCACGAGAGGCACAAATTTGCTTCCGCGAAAGGCACGGCCGGACCTCTCGGGAACGTCTTTTGGGAAGGAAAAAAATATTGTGTTCCCGGCTCAGTTTTTTCGTCATTTTTTATGTAAAATAAAGTTCGTCAAAACCTATCAACATGGTATGTAAATTTTGAAGATCTCGACGCGAGGAATCCAACGATGAAAACAGTTCGAGATTTGAATGCATGGTTTAAGAGATAAAACATTTTGGATAAACGAATCTACGGAAAAGGGAAAACTCACAGGTTACAACAAGCGGCGCACTTGTCGCAACTTGGGAAGGTGTGCGTGATTTTTGGAAGGAGTACTCCTAAATTAGTGATTTCGCTTTCTATAAGATTGCGAACCCAGATCCTATTTGGTGCATGTAGCCCCCGTTAAAGGCAAAACCCTAAGCAACTCGTACCCCTGTCTCCTTTGATAGATTTAGTGGTTCGGCCCATCTACGCACTCGTGTAACGTTTCTTTGAAGCTTCCAATCGGTTTTGAAAAGCTTCTGGTCTGTTTTTTAATTGTTTCTGGTTTTTCGACCTATTTTGGACGATTTTCTTTTTTCTGCATTTATTTTCTATGTTTTTCTCCTTTTTTTCAAATGCATGAACTTTTTCCATGTCATGAAATTTACCAAAAAAATTGTGAAAATTTTCAAATTAGTGCCTTCCTCAAATTTTCTGAACTTTTTTTAAATTTGATAATTTTTCCAAAAATTATGAACTTTATTCATAATTGATGAAAAATTTCAAATTTGTGAAATTGATGAACTTCTTTTCAGAACCGATGAATATTTCTAAAATTTGTGAAATTTTTTTCAAAATCTTTGATTGTTTTTCAAATTCGTGATTTTTAAAAAAATTCGGACTCTCTTCAATTTTATGAACTTTTTCTTAGTTTGTGAACCTTTTTCAAATTAGTGAACTTGTATAGATTAACGAATTTTTTTATTTCCTAAACTTTTTCAGATTCATGAACTTTTTTTCTCAAAAATGAACTTTTGTATGTTCATGATTTTTATTATTTGTGAGTTTTTTCTGAAAAGTCAACGATCAACGTGAGCCTAATCATGGTTAACAGTGGATGGCCAAACTGGGAACCAAGCGAACCGAGTGAACCAGGAAGATAAACAACCGAGCGAATCAGATTTTTTTAGCGAGCGATCCAGGAATGAGGAGCGCTCGAAACATTGTATTGGGCCGACCCATAGGAGGGTGGTGCGTGAGCGTTAGTTCCCCCAACGGGCGCATAAGGCGCTAATGAGGAGCACCCGATTGCGTATACTGCTTAGTTAGAGCAAGCATGATAATGTGACATAGCTGAGCTATACAAAACTCACATCAAATTTTTATCTAGTTGGAGAAGAAGAGAGAAGAGAACGAGATGCAGATTTACATCCGGCTATAGCACGAGCTCTGGTAACCTTTTTGAGAGAAAAGATTGGACACATATTAACGACATATAGCATGCAAGTATGGCTAACTATTATATAAGTGGGCTATAGGTGATGTGACAACTTCATATATCCGGTTGTTAGCTACACTGTTAACCTTGCATATAAAATATAGGTCACTTGCAATAAAGTTATGTCACTATTGCTCCACGAAGGAGTGATGACCTTTCCATAGGTCACTTGCAAGGAGTGTGGAAAGCCCTTCAGCATCGCCTTTGTCTTGCTTTGGCCGCATCCATTGAGAAAGCAAGAGGTCGCGTGGAATGAAGAAAGCGACATGGTTTCTTTCTTCTTCTTCTTCTTCTTCTTCTTCTTCTTCTTTTTCTTCTTCACGGTCCAGCACATCCAGCCATTGAAAGGGAAAAATGAAAAGAAGGAAATTTATGCGGTCATCTCTCATTCTACCACATCTTGAACACGGAGCGCACCCAAGACCCGGTGAAGGTACCTCTTGACCGGTGATTTTTCCTCTTTTTTTCTTATAAGTTTTTTTAGGGGTCTTTCTTATAAGTTTGAACTAGCGATTTAATTCGTTTCTCTGCAACGAAACCATAACCGTGTGTGTTTGCCACAAGGCGACTGCTAGGCGCCGGCGACTTTCGGCCGGTCGCCTAGCAGCCGTCCAATTGGGGCACCCATAGCCGCACGATTCATCATCTTCTTTCCCCGCACTAGTTCTTCCTCTGTACGGGGAAAAACTCTGCGCACCCCCCTTGCCGCATCAAGCTCACCATGCTCCCTCCTGCACCCCGCGTCGAGCTTCGCCGCGGATCCACGGAACTTGCAGATCTCGAAGCACAGTGGCCGCTCCCTCACAGCGCCCCCCTCGCCGGATCCGGCCACCGCCCTCGTAGCAAAAATCACCATTCAGTCCTGCCAAAAACTGCTAGGATTGCAGCAAAAACATCGTCAGCGCGCCTACCCAGTAGCTGTAGACAAAAAACTGCAACCTCACCGGCACCGCTCGCCGGCGGCACGGTCGCGCGCCCCTGGTTGCAGCCTCCCCCTCTCCCCTGGATGCAGCTCCCCGTTGTAGCAAAAAACTTGTCGATGGAAGCTTTTCCGGTTGCCGGTTGCAACAAAAAAAGGGATCTTCCATTATCGCCGCAGAAATTGCTCTGGTTGATGCAGCAAAAAAAGATGTTGTTTCCAGCTCGGGCTTTGCAGGTTGTAGCAAAACCATTTGCCGGTTCCAGCTCGGCGTCGGCGGTGTCAACAAAATAGCTCGATGGTTGTAGCAAAACCATTTGCGGTTCGACTCGGCGTCGGCGATGGAAGCAAAATTGCTCACGTGGTTGTAGCAAACCAGGCACCGCCCAACTCGGCGTCGGCAGGTGGCAACGAAATTGCTCTGCTGATTGTAGCAGAAACATTTGCTGGTTCCAGCTCCAGCGTCGGCCGATGGCAGCAAAAATTGCTCGCGCAGGGGTGCAGCTTGACCCAGCAATAGCGTCGCCACTGGATGTAGCTCCGCCAAAAATCGATAGTTGGGGGATGGAGGGGGAGTGTTCGAGAGTAGCGCCTGACATGGCCACCCGACGGAAGAGAGAGGGCATGCGAAGAGATAAGAGAAAACTGGGGAAGCGGTGTGGGATGGAAGAAGATAAGGAGAGCGTGGGGTGGTGGGTGGGCCAGAAAAAGCTGCATGTGGGCTGGCTCTATCCCTTCGATCGTGCGTGATTGCAGGGTGCGTGCGCGACCGACGCAACGGTTCGGCCGCCGCACCTAAACGTTTCCCTTGCCACAAACGGGCTTGTTTGCAGGTCCAGGAGGCCCATGCTGTCCGCACGGCCGGCGTGCCACACTCCCACTAGCAATACCTCCTCTCCCTTCCCCCACAGCTCCACTCTCCACTCTCTCCAGCAAGCGCCAGCTACTCTCCCCTCCCCCGCCCCGCCGATAAACCCTAGCTAGCGTAGCTCCCCCCCGGACCCGCCCGACGCCGGCGCGCTGGCCGCCAGGTGAGTGACGCGACCGACAACCCCAATCCCATCTCCTCCCCTCCCCTCCGCAATCCCCCGATGCGCTCGTCGCCGGCCGGCGGGCGGCGGTGTGGTTCATGCTGGAACGCCGCCGGCCGGTGGTTCTTCTTAGTCTCTCCCCGGGATGATTTCCTTCATCTTCGGGTCAAATATAGCATCGGCATTTTTCGACACAGATAGTGGATTTGATTGGATTGGGTTGGATTGGGCGCTCGCTCTCACACGAGTTGGTTGCATTTTGCCACATTCTGGTACTATCAGTATAGAATCCTGATTCATAATGCCTAGAATTGACCTGACTGCATTGTGGATAAACATGTCCTGTGATTAACCTAGCCATGCCCTGTTTGTTTTCAACTTTTCATAGATAGAATAAGCGAGTCTTTCTCGATATATTTTCAATATACATGTGCTCGTCGCCGCCCCGCGGTGCTGTTCTTGGTCGAATGCCGTCGATGGGGTTAGCCGGCCCCAATGCTCTTCATCTTCGGGTCAGGGAGGGCATGTAAAGCTGGCGTTTTTTACACAGATAGTGGTGGACTCGATTGGATTGGACTGGATGCTCTTACATGAGCTGATTGCATTTGCTTAATTACATTCTCTAGTACGCTTAATCCTGAGTGATAACAAATGCATAGAATTGACTTGATTGCGGAGTGGATAACACATCTTGTACTCCCTCTGTAGCTTGCAAAATGGTCTTACATTATGGGACGGAGGGAGTAGTTAGCTTAGCCATGGCCTGTTTGTTTTCAGAGAAAAAAATTAGTCCTTTTCAGTATATATGTATGGACGAACAGTTCTTCCTTTTAGAGAGAATATGAATTGAGCTACATCTGCATAAACCATAGCATTTCGCCAGTTGCTGGGCACAATCTGAAATAACTAATCCCAGGTAGGTAGTAGAGAGGAGCTCAACTTTTTGTTGTATTGTACTGCTCGATGATTTTCCACCCGAGCTCTCACTCTAGCATTTTGTGGATAACAGCATTAGTAAAGGTCGTGTAATCGTACAATGAGTACTAGATTGTGACTGGAAACTGAATTTTCGGAATTTCAGTTGTGTTGATGGACCTACCAAGTTGGTACTTGTTGATTGAGTAACTTGTTCTTTGCTGATATTCATAGTACCTACTTTGCAAATGTCGTCACTGATGTGTAGATTTTGAATCCAGATATCCAGGTTGATTGGCTGCAGTTCTGCAGAGGCAGAGGCACCATGCCTGCTGGTGACAACCCACACTCGATATCAGAGAAAAAGGCAGCACTGAGGGAGTCACCTAAGCAATCCAAGAATGATGTTAATCAGCAAGCCAGAGCTTCTACATTTCCTAAAGACAAAGTTGCTGGGACCGTTGGCATCAAGAGGCCGCAACCTAACGCCCCCCTGAGCCTGACCAACCAGCACGCGCCAGGAAATCCTGGGGCAAATGGCCATCTCGTGTATGTGCGCAGGAAGCTTGAAACAGACCAAAGCAAAGGAGGCGCTTCTGCTGGTGCAGAGAGTGCCAATTCTGTGAGCTCAAAGAAACCTGCTACTGGTGGACCACAGGAGCAAAGTTTGAAGATTCAGAACAGTGCAACTCATGCCCAATCAGCTCCTGTTTCCGCGTCTCCTGCTGCAGCTGCTGCTACCACCAATGCGTCTCATACTCCATCAGTTCCTGTTTCCGCGTCTCCTGCTGCAGCTGCTGCTACCACCAATGCGTCTCATACTCCATCAGCTCCTGTTTCTGCGCGTCCTGCTGCTGCAGCTGCTGCTACTGCCCCTGCTTTGCACCCTGCAAGTTTGCCGGCTCACCTTTCTCTCGCGAAACAGTCTCCAGGAGTGGTTGCTGCTACTGCCCCTGCATTGCACCCTCCAACTTTGCCAGCTCACCTTTCTCTTGCGAAACAATCTCCAGGGAAGGCTACTGTCCACCCAAGTGTTGTTGTGACTGCTAGTCCGCCGCACCGCAGTGTTGTGTCTACTGCCATGCCTCAGAACTTTACGGCTCCCAATACATCGCCTTGTAATGTTGTGGCTACTAGTACAGCACCTCGTGATGCTGTGGCTACTGCTACGACACGTACTGATTCACAAAGATCAGGGGATCAAGATTGGAAAGCGAGGTTTCTTCGGCTGCAGGCATTCCTGAGAAATAACGAGCAATCAGGACAAGAAGAATACATCCGCAGTAAGTTCATTATTCTTAGCTGACAACAAACTCACCACAACTGCTATCTAAAACATGTGTCCTTTGTCTGAACTGTAGTGCTCCAGTCTTTGTCATCTGCTGGCCGGAGCAAGCATGCCATTGAGCTGGAGAAACGAGCAGTGAATCTCTTGATCGAAGAAGGTATTCTTCAATCTGATAAATTTTTTTTTTTTGCAGCTTTGGACTTGCATGTTAACATTGCTCCAGTTATTTGTATTTACAAATGTCGATCATCATGAATCTGTTTACGATAGCTTGAGCGTTTGGCTTTACATGTTTCCTTGTCCCCTTCAGGAAAGGAGCTGCAAAAGATGAAAGCTCTGAATGTGCTCGGCAAGCTTCCACCTGCCGAACATCCATCGCTACCAACTCAGCCAACTTTTGGTATGCGTCTGCCGTTCCAGCCATTCCCAGCCCGCCGCTGAGAAGAGCGGAAAATCAGATATGTCACCGCATAACGAGTGTTCTGAAGCTTTCTCATGACGAACTCTTGCCACCCGAATGCTGCAACATGGTCAGCATGTTTTTGCCTGTGTGAGCATAAGCTTTTCATGCGTATGTCCAAGACCTAATGGTAGCTGAACAGACAGCCCTCTTGTGGTGCCGAAAGCGCATAATAGCGGTGCACCTATGCCCGAACTTTGATGGATCTGATGTAACCATGAACCCCATGGGTAGATAGCTGCTGTGAACATGGGGCATGTGGTTCACAGGCTCCCCTAATCTCTGACCAGCATATTCAACGGTTGCACTGACGTAGGCTGTGCCAGTATTATTTGTGCGCGTTGCATCTTGTTTAATTGCACGGGTGGGGGATCAAGCCATCAAGGTAGGAACTCCGTCAGCAACAAATAAAAGAAGTGCTAATTTGACTAAGATGCTTCATTATTGATGCTTATATATACAATACACCCTAACCATGACGACACCACGACTATTGATAACAAGTTTATCGCTTAAATACGGATCGGGACAGGCATGCTCCCTCCCAACCAGCACATCATATTTGATCTTATGTTTATGCACAGCAGCAATGATATAGCTTTTGATCTTCTCTGATTCTCTCTGTCTCATCACTACTAGTTCTTGTAGACCAACAGATTCTCAATAATATGGAGAAATGGAAGTTTTACATGATGCCTTGTCACTCAACGTAAATAGAGCCATTTATGGATGGAGGTTTTTACCTCTTTGCTTTGTTGTCATCTCTGTAACTTCGCTACCATACTGAACCTCAGCCGCCTGAATTGAGCATGGCCATCAGAATAACAGATATTTTCAAATCACATACACCATTCTAAGACTTCACGACATCGACACCGTCAAGGAGATCAAACTAAGCTTCGGAGCATACCATTGGCGCAGCAAAGTCGCAGACGAAGGAGCTTCCAAGCATAGCATAGGCGCGGCAAAGTCGTCGAGGAAGAAACTTTCAGCAGCGAGCTCCATGGGGGTACTTGTCCTGGTACATGGAGCGAAGCTAAAATTAAACCCATGTATGAATCCCCTCCCTTGACCTGGAATATCCAAATCCCCAGAGTTCGATGCAGTTCATGCACATCTTCAGGCTCAGTTGTCAGATTCCAAGTATCAGTTGTTTGCTGCATCTCTCAATTGATAATGTGATCCAACCAGCTTTTTTTTCACGAATAACTCTTAAGAGAAAACACTTAACATTAACAAGTGACAGGCTCTGAAGAAATCACACACGCTTTGATCTTCTTGGTGGCCCGCCATCGCCATTGGTGAGCAAAGTCTTTTCATTGAAAACCGGTTCCGAGCAAAAGTTTCCTGCTGTACAACGTTATTGAACAGCTTCAGCAAAACACTATAAATTCCAACAAGTGATGCAACCTACGAAAAGATCACACAAGAGGAAACGCAAACGAGGCAGGGCGCAAACCATTCACGGAAAGAAAGCTAATCAATCGCTAAGCGACGATGGCACCAATACTAGTTTTACAGGTTCTGATGCCGAGATTGGATCTGTGTTGGTGGTGACACGTCGCGGGTCCCACACGCATTAGGTGTCCACTGGCTCGGGGCCCGCCTACCGGAGAATTTTAACAGCCAAACCGGCATCTGATTGGCGGGAATTAAGAAGGCCTTCTCCATAGCTGGTGGAGCTGATGGTGTTGGCATGCCACTAAACAACAACAGGGCTTTTGGTCAAATATGAGACAAGTAGCAATTAGATCTATTTGCAGTGGGCTCTAGGCTAGTGACAGAACCAATATATAAAACGGGAAAGCAAGAGAAAAGTGGGCACTGCATTTGTTTTCGTTTTTAGTGATGTCAGGGCGACAGGTATCTCAACTCACCGATGAGCATTTGCGGTGCCTTGTACTTTTATCAACTAGTGTCTTCTCCTCTCGATGTTGATCCAAGAGCAATGTACACCTCTCCATGCAGCAGCAAACTGATGCTGACATAAACAAGCACATGTGGGCAGTAGAGAACAGATTAGCTCATGAGAATAAATATTGCAAATGGGTGTGCTTCCGTGCTCCCCACAATTATAAATGAGGTTATGATTAAATCAAAATAGCAACAAAGTGAGCTAATCACAGTTCACATAGTTTTCTTCCTTTTGAAACAGCACACAGCACGCTCCAAATGTAAAGAGAGAGGAGAAAGTTTCAAAAAGAAAAAAAATCAGATTGCGCCAGTTGTACTTGTTGCCTTTGTTGCATTGCCAAGAGGCATCAAAGATTCCTAGACATGTCATGGAATAATGAATCAAGGCAGTATTTTAGTGCCCTCCTCCCTGATCAGGGCGCAGAAACACGTTCTCGTGGGAGGAATCAAGCAAATTGCAGTTAGCAGTACTTACATAGTAAGTTGTAGCAAATTAACATTCTGACAATCTTTAAAGCCCTCCCAAAAGGGAACAGCCTTGGGAAGAAAAATCTATTGCTCTGGCATAATTAACCTCCCCAATTGGACTTTGGTATTGGGGATCACATGTATGCCCACCTAAACCACCATTATTTTGGCTCACTAATTGATCCTTGTTCTGAACAACTTCCTGCCTTTTAATATTCCCAAGTAGAGAAACATAGAGAACTGAGGAAGGTTAAGATCTAACAAGAGAAAAAATCACTAAACTAAAGCACTAACCAATCCCATATAGATACGTGACTAGCCGTACATATGTAGCTTTACAAGATGCAGTCCTGGGAGCAAGCACAGTACATATTTAACTAGGCAAGTGCATCTGCGATCTCTAGAAAAAGGAACTGCTTAGCTCATAAAGCATCTACGGCTAAAATAATTTGGTGCCAGACAGCCCACAACCCATAAATCTATCTATTTAGGATCTGTGAGGTTTCCTCCCTACAGACTCGAAAAGGTTTTAATGGCATTTTTTCTATTATTTAAGCACTTTTTTTACGGGAAGGTGCACAGGCACTTTTAGCCTCTCGGGATATTTCCTGTACTTAATTTTTTTGAAGGCTTTAGAGAATTTTTCGGAAGACTACTTTTTGTGATGTAATTTGCTGCCAGAGGGAATCATGTGGCGTGTGTACGCAACGGTAGTGGGAACTGGGAAGATACTAAAACGCCTAGCTTTCCAGATAAGTCCCCGGGAATCTGTGGTTTCCCGTTCATTGCACAGTGATGACAAATTTTATAGACCCCACACAACTATATACCAGAATCTCTAATTAGTGCACCCTCCCTGATCCCCCTCTATGCGGTGACATCACTGATGTAAGACTTGTGGCCTACATCTTAGTGGCCTTGCATGTGGCCTCTAACCACAGGGACTGGTTCACATAACAAACCCCCTTAATGGAATGGTCACATCAGCAACTGTTACAATCCTGTAGAACAAAATGAAGCTCTAGAATTTACTATGATAATACCACATGAACACACATGTAGAACACCAAGGCAATAAGCAACTACTTTAAAAATAAGGCAATACACAATTAGTTCTTTATTTTTGGAAATGGACGCAGTTAGTTCCGTGAGCGAGAAAACCTTCCTTAGTTTATTCCCACCGTGTAACCGCCCATGGTATATTGGTATTGCCAAGAAGAGGAAGACGGCTTGACACAATTAGTTCCGTGAGAAAAGGAGCCTTCCTTAGTTTATCCTTGCCATATAACCGCCCATGGTATATTGGATGGCTTGACGCAATTAGTTCCGTGAGAAAAGAAGCATTCCTTAGTTTATCCTCACCATATAACCCTCCATGGTATATTGGTATTGCAAAAGAGAGGAAAACGGCTTGGCATAGATTTTTGTTAAAATTAGGACTTATCAGGGACAACAAGTTCGAGCGCTATTTCTTCAGCTTTATCTAGATGATATAAAAACCCAATAAGCACAACTTACACCATTTTTTAATTTTGTGTTGAAACGCAGCTTACACAGGTGATTGGAGGCGCTGGTAATCCTTCTCAAGCCACATAAACACCCACAGAGTTGACTTTAACAGGGCAGTGGTGGCATAGTTGGAATCCTGTGTGGTGGGGGCCCCAGTGAGAGGGAAAGATTCTAACAAAATAAAGAAAATAAGGAATAAAAAAACGCAGTGGTGGGCCCCACAAGCTTTGTTCTTACGACAAAGCCAGACAATGAAAGGCAGAAGCAAAGCGAGGGCAGGGCCAAACAAGGCCAGGACAAGCACAGCAAATTTCTAGTTTTCCTTTTCCATCTCACAGCAGCAGCAGCAGCGGAGAGCGGAGAGCAGAGAGGGGCGCCTTTGGAACGAATGGTGGGGGGCTGCTCTGGTGGAGCACTGAGCCTTTTCTAGAGCTGCTACTTGCCGGAGGAGGCCAGCGCAGAGCCAGGAGGAAGAGGGAGGGAGGGGAGGGAAGAGCAGAAGGGGGACACCATACGATTACCAGTGAGCACCTACTACTCTCTACCAATCTCTTTCTTTGCTTCCTTTCTGCAGAAAATGATGTGTTCTCCCCTACCACCCTCACCCTGCAATCCAAACACAAACGCGAGCACATCTGACACAAAGATCTTCCCTAGACCCCCTTCACCATCCAATACTTGGTTCGCCCAAGATGCGCTTCTTGGTTTCGAGCAGGAGAGGAGAAGTATTGTGACTTACATCCATGCTCCTGCTTTCAATTCCAAGGCTACCTATCTATCTATCTATCTATCTTTCTTTCTTTCAGGCTCTAAAACTGATGTAGTGTTGTGGTATCAAATTGTGTGATCAGGTTCTGAAGGAAGCTTTACCTGTATGGAAGGTGGGGACGCCCCGCCAGGCATCTCCATGGGGCGTGCCATGTCCTCGGAAGGCGACCTGGACCTCCTGGAGCAGCTGCTCTCCGGCGACAACGCCTGGCTTGAAGTGGCGCCCAACACTTCTCGCTCACCCAACTTTTTTGCTTCTCCCTCCACCTTCCTCTCAGATGCCACAACCACCACCACGATGCCGGCAAGTACAAACAACGCCCTGTGGATTCAGTCAGGCTCTTCCACCGTACGGCAAAGGCTCGACCAAGCTCTGGCTTACATAAAGGAGATGCAGAGAGACGTCGGCATGCTTGTGCAGCTATGGGTGCCTATCAAAAGCGGTGAAGGGCAGTTAGTGCTGTCAACGAGTGGGCAGCCATTCACTCTTGATGAGACCTCAGAAAGACTCAGACAGTTCAGGGAAGTGTCAACACGGTACCAGTTCTCTGCAGATGTTGCGTCGGAGTCCTCGCCGATTGGGCTGCCGGGGAGGGTGTTCATTGGCAAGCTACCTGAGTGGTCACCGGATGTTCGGTACTTCACCAGCTATGAGTACCCCAGGGTAAACCATGCACAGTATTTGGACGTCCATGGGACGATGGGGCTGCCGGTGTTTGAGAAGGGAAGTTACTCGTGCTTGGGTGTCATGGAACTGATCATGACCAGGCAGAAGCTCAACTTCACCTCTGAGATCAACAACATATGCAGTGCTCTCCAGGTATTAATGCCTCACTTAACCTGAAACTTTTCAAACATTGGTCTGAAACAAGTAGAGAGCGTTTGGTGTCATCTGTAATACACATGACAATGCCTACAGTAGGAAATAATCATGTTCTTTTTCCTAGATTTGACATTTCTTAATGGCAATGCACTTTGCAGGCAGTTAACCTGAGAAGCACAGAAGTTTCAAACATTCCTCGCGCCACAAAGGTAGGCAGCAAGAAAAAACTCAAGATACTATGAGTTTTGATTTCGTTAGAACTGAACCTTTAATATCCACATACGGACATACCAGTGAAAGCATTTACCCCTTCTTATGAAAGTCTAGATCTCTAGTACAAACCAGTTATTTAACCTCTCAAACTTTGGAAACTGGCAGTGGTCAGAAATCAGTTTTACCATGTTGTCTGCTTACATGGCATTCCAATCAGTGTTGGATAACCAAATAAAGCTGGACCCACCAGAGAGTATAGAGGAGAAAGAGAGGAAGAAAAATGGTAGTATTTCTTTTTTTCCTTTTTAGTTAAGTTAATCACTATGTGAGGCGGCCTCCTGAGATGGCTCATTGGCTTGCCGACTCAGCATCTAGCCAAGTCGGATGAACCAATACCAGTACCACCATCTTGGAGAAAGTTGATCTGATCTTCAATGTTAAGGCCTCTAGGGGTTAAATAACCGACTCTATAGTATATAAGATCTAATTTGTAATTTCATGAAAGCAGAGGGCATATGTAAAAAGAATTTGTCTACCTAGGGTCTACCCTATCTCACAGTAAAAGTAATTGTAGATAAATACCTTCAAATGAAATCATGGTACTGATATCTTCTCATGACTTCATGGTTGCTCTTGCTGATTATCAATCAGTTCAACAGTGCTTCCTACAAAGATGCTCTACCAGAGATACTAGAAGTTCTAAGAGCAGCCTGCGTCACCCACAAGCTCCCATTAGCTCAGACCTGGGTCACATGTGCTCAACAAGGGAAACGGGGCAGCCGCCACTCCGATGAGAACTATCGGCACTGCATCTCCACCATTGACGCAGCATGCTACGTCAATGATCCCCAGATGCAGAACTTCCATGAGTCCTGCTCTGACCACCACCTTCTGCATGAGCAAGGGGTTGTAGGGAAAGCCTTCACCACAAACCAGCCATGCTTCTTACCAGACATTGGTTCTTCAACTAAAATGGAGTACCCATTGTCCCACCATGCTAAGATCTTCAACTTAAAAGGAGCAGTGGCAATCCGGTTGAGGTGCACGCGGACTGGTACAGCAGACTTTGTGCTAGAGTTCTTTCTGCCAACCGACTGTGAAGCCCTCGAGGAGCAGAAGGCAGTGCTGGACTCCTTGTCAGGCACCATGCGCAGTGCTTGCCGAACTCTACGTGTGGTTACAGACAAGGAGATGGCAGATGAGGCAATGCTGGAAGTGAATGAGCTGAACTCATTTGGTCCTCAAGGGAAGAATAAAGTTGAAGAGCTGTCTTTTGGAGACCAAGCAACAGAACATAGAGAGGAGGCATCATGGACAAGTCTAGCAGGGACTTCAAAAGAATCAGATTTAGCTGAATTAAGTATACATGGTATGCTATCACCTGTAGGACAGGGCCTATCTCCAGCTGGTGCTCAGACAAGTGCACAAGGCAGCAAAGGGAAAAGGCGCACAAAGACGGAGAAGACTGTGAGCTTGCCGGTTCTTCGGCAGTACTTTGCTGGTAGCCTGAAAGATGCAGCAAGGAGCCTTGGAGGTTAGTAACCGTAACTCGTCACATAAATGCAAGATTCAGCTATGAATAGTTTACTGTTTCAGTATATACCATCAGTCATTAATCTATAGTGGCACAAGCCATGGACCCAGCATGATAAATTGAATGCTCAATAAGAAAATGTTGTCTCCACATTGTGATTTTTTTTTTGTGTTGTCTCCACAAGAAAGTCAACCTCCACATGCACCTCATAATAAAATATGAACATTCTTATCACCTTTTTTTGTGTTTGTGCTGTTAGCCTGAAGGGGAAAAGAAGGCAAATCTTTATTAATCGCAATAAACTGAACACGATAAGAACTAAAACAGCTATACAACAGTATAGTCGACTGTCAAGAACTACCATAACAAGTAAATTTACGACCTTACAATTAGTTAGCATCTACTAGATAGCCTAGAACTGATCAGTATCTCGTAAATTTGCATTCATCGTTTGCAGCTGGCAAATTCACATGACAAAACAATCAATTATATATTAGAGGACGATATTATTCAGTGCAGTGTTCGGTCGCACAGATAGGGCATATGTAAGTCATACCAGGCGAAAAATAGGACTCTAAATTCAGCATGTTTTTTTATAGGGTATCTAAATTCATCATGTATGAAGTCCATGAGTCAAACATAGCTAAATTATTCCTTTTAGCAGACAATAGAAAGAAGACAGCATGTTCATCATGTGTACGTTTTGTCTCCAAGGTGTCATCATACGTTTTGTGTGAAAGAATACTTGTACTGTCATGTACACTTATTTGATCTACTGTCAAACAATGAAAAATAAGAACTCTATTCAGCTTGGGTGGATACATGCTCACCACACTTTTCTGTCTCTTACAGTGTGCCCTACCACCCTGAAAAGAATATGCAGGCAGCATGGTATAAATCGCTGGCCATCACGAAAGATCAAGAAGGTAGACCATTCTCTAAGAAAGCTGCAGCAGATCATTGATTCAGTTCACGGAGGAGAGACAGCTTTCCAGCTTAATACCCTGTACAAGGATCTAACAAACACATCTGTATCATCTGACAACAATTTGTCAGGAAGCGTCACAGTTCCTCCACACAAGCAGAGCAATCTTACTGATTTTGAGGGGCACCGACACCACAGGCTAAGCAGTAATGTGCCATCAACCTCACACTCACACTCATCATGCAGCCAAAGTTCTGATTCAAGCCCGTCATCGTGCAGTGGTGGATCAACAAAGCATCCACCTCAGGCTGGAGTTGATTTGCTTATGTCAGGAAATCCTGTAAATCACAGCCCTGTCCAGACTCTGCAAACAGAAAATGCATCAATAAGAGGACATTTCCCAGTTCAGGAGGCACCAGATCTGTTGCATAATCTGAACCAACAGGCTTTAGGTGGGCAGCATTCTTCTCGAAGCCCATCACCCCCAAAACAGAATGCAGATGCAGGTATGAGAATAAAGGCCACATTTGGCTCAGAAAAGGTCAGGTTCAGATTGAAGCCTGAGTGTAGTTTTCAAGAACTGAAGCAGGAGATGGCAAGACGTTTGAGTATAGTAGACACAAGCTTTTTGATTGTAAAGTACCTGGATGATGATTTAGAGTGGGTCTTGATGACATGCGATGCAGATTTACAGGAATGCCTTCATGTATATAAACTAGCAAATCTCCAAACAGTCAAAATTTCAGTTCATCTAGCTCCTATTCCGGAGGCAAGGGTCACTATTGGTCACACTGGTTTGTCATGAAGACATCATAGGCCTCATCAGCTTGTGGGATTTAATCAGAAATCTACGAAGAAGCAGTGCATGGTTTTACCAGAGGACAGCCCAGAATCCATGATTGGCAGTCCATGCTAGGTAGCAAGTAACATCACTGCTTCTAGTTTTGCTGCTAGCTGGATTAGCCTTTGATTTGATTCTCAGGCTACGAGCTGCTGATGACACTAAAGCCAGTTTCAAGTATTAGAATACACTGAAGTAAGCATGCATTGACCTGTAAATACTCTCACTGATGTACCACAAACTCTGAATGACTGTCCAACTTGATTGTGTTGATAGGGTGGATATCTCTGAATAAGGTTTGCTCAAGATATATTTTGGTTCTTGGAATGTTGATGTGCAATAATCCCCAATGGCTTTGTCTGATTATTGATCAACTGAGGATATGACGCCATTCAATGCCTCACCCAAGTGACCAGCACCAAGGCTTTCAGTGTTCAGTGTGTTTTATCATTCAATGGACATGAAGCTCTATTTTTGTAACAAAAATTCTGCAGTAATTATTCTGGATTAGTTCTAGATATTGGAGGATAGGGTACTTTGTTCAATTTTTTTGTCCTTACAAAACTAAATATGTATGGTACACTCGTATCACAGAACTGTCTCTTTGCAAAGACTGTTTGTTGCCGTAGACAGTGTTTTATTTAAGAAGCTTTCAGTTTGGTGACTGTATCGTCAAATGTCAGTATGCAGATTGAATTATATCACCGCTCAAACAACTTTGAACATGGGATAAGGTGATTCTGTTAATATGACTAAAATGCAACAAACACCAATTAATTTCAGTTCATGCCAATAGGTAAACATGTGCTTTTGTAATGATTGATGAGTAATTTTAAAATCTATATGGAGGATGAGAATGGATACTTTTCAGTTTGCCCTTGCTGATGACAGAGACTAGACAACAACCAGCAAACTATTCAGCTTACAAGATGAAACATAGTAGAAACATGAGTAGATGAACAATAATAGAGCAATAACAAATACAAAGAACAGAAGTATGTCACAGCTACATTTGGTACATGGAACACAGATCAAGCACAGATCTAAAGGCTATGTTCACTGAAAAGTTATCCAGTTTAGAAATATACCTCTACATAGTCTACCAACAAGGGCAAACAACAGACAGTACATACTGTATCACATATCATGTACTCCCTCTGTACACTAATGTAAACGTCTTACATTAGTGTACAGAGGTAGTATATCTCAAATGCCGCAATTAATAGATGTATTCTGTAACTGAGATGATGAATGTATTCCAGAACAGAGAGGATGGTTTCAAATAATAAATGTACAAGGTATGCAACTATTACTACATAAGTAGCAAACATTTAAATGACTAAGATTGCTTACAAAAAAGAAGACTACGATTTACTTCTCTGCAGGATTTGTCACTGATTGTTTAGCCATCTCCTCATGCCTTCAAGGATATCACCCCAAGACATGTTAAACTTTTGTTACCCACCCTCTGATGTTTGTGACAGACATCCGTTGCAAATCCCAAGAGATCACCAAATCCCAAGTGAAGGACAGCTGGAAGCCATCCTTAAAAAATTCCGATGTTTAAGTTAAGCTCCTCCAGATGAGGATATCTACAGATCCTTTCTGACAACAGAGAGTTGCCTGTCAAATTAAATGCCACGGAACCAAGGGTTAGGGACCATAGAATGGTGCGGCCTGCCCTTATTCTCAATATTTCCATCAGACTCAACATCAAGTCATCTTCAATGCAAAAGGTGCCAAATCATTGATTCCTTGAAAACAGGATGCTTGTCTTCACCTATTAGCAGCATGACAGCACGAGATGATGTCACATCCAAGTGTCAATAATACATCGAGCAGAATAACAGAGTGCCCTCAAGTGCCCCCATTGTAGCCAAGGACTTAGCCATTGATGATGGTGTCGAATTCCCTATGGTATAATTTGCCAGGCATAAGCTTGCGAGCCAACTGCCTTGAAACCACAAGGAACGACCCAGTCTGGACGTATATTGGCATTCAGGTGCATCTACATGGATCTCAGAACATCAGTATCGAAATGAAAGGCAGAACGTTCCAGGACAGATATCAAAATGGACAGCAGAAACGCATTTATCAATAAAAACACCAGTGTGATCAACTACAACCATCAAGAATGGGCAACAGACAAGATTATGTAAGGACACAAACTGTTTTTCATCAACTACTGATTAGTATGACTTTGGCGGACCGAATGTACATTTGCTTCTTAAACTAAAGAGATATACCAAATATAACTAGAATTGAAGAATGAGCTTAAATGTGTCTCCATGCTACATGCTATGGTGCTAACAAAAATTTATATATAATTCTGCCTCTATGTTTCTTAGATTATTTGAGTCTTAGCGCTATAGCTTATTGCTGCAAATAGTTCTTAATGCTATATATGATTAGGGAAAAGAGTTCACAACACACAGATTGAACAGAACAAATTAAGGATGGGGAATGCATATCACATATGGGGTTCACCAAGTACACACAGGTAACAACCCCTTATAGTCTGCCACAAGCAACAAGCAACAAGCAGCAAAATATCGAAAAACATTGTAATGAGGACAATAACAGTAGACCGATAGCTCATCGATCTACAATCTCTATAACCCTAAACAGAACAATGCAAGCGTGTTCACTATGAGTGATGAGAAAGTAAACCAGGGAAATTGTTCATACTACCTGATAATAAGCATGATAACACGGCACGGACAAATGAGACCAGGTTTGCAACAAGAAATTATTCATTGAGCAACTCATAAAATTTCTGGAAACATTTATCTTAGAATACAGGCACTATCTTAGAAGCAGCACGCTAGAAGCATACGCTGAAGCTCAGTCATCGTCCTCGTCGCTCTCGTCGCTGAAGTAGCCTTTCCTCTTCTCCTTCCTCGCCGCCTTGGCCTTGGCCCTGCCCTCCTTCTCGGCGGCCTTCTCCTCCTCCCCCCTCGTGTCCACCACCGACGCCCACCTGTCGTCCTCGAACGCCGCGGCGACGGCGTCCTCGTCCTCGTCCGACTGCCAGGAGGGCCCGTCCCCTTCCCCGCCCCCGCTTCCGCGGCCGCCGCCACGGCCACCAGCAGCCCCGCCCCCGCGGCGCGACTTCTTCGAGGGCGGCGGCCGCTCGCGGGGGCCGAGCTGGTTGCGGGGGCACTCGTAGGAGAGGTGGCCCTCCCCGCCGCACTCGTAGCAGTGCGACTTGTCGCGGTACTCGCGGCGGCGGATGAACTGCGCGGCGCGGCCGTTGTCCTCGGCGATGGAGGCGGCGAGGGTGCGGCCGTTGAGCACCTTGCCGTGCATCTCGGCGGCCGCCGCCACGGCGTCCTCCCGGCGGACGAAGAGCACGAAGGCGACCCCCTTGCTGCGGCGGGACTCGCGGTCCTTGAGGACCGTGACGCGGGCCACCTTGCCGAAGCGGGAGAAGAGGGTGTGCAGGTCGGAGTTGGTGAGCGCGAAGTCCAGGTTGGAGACGTACACCGTGGACTTGGACGGCGCGAGCCCGCCCGAGCCGCTGCCGCCGCCGCCCCTGCCGCCCCCGCCGTGGCCGCCCGACGCGGGCGCGCTGGAGGGGGCGCCGGCGGAGGAGGAGGGCATCGGGTAGCGGTAGAGGAAGCTGTCGTCCTCGCCGTCGGAGTCGGAGCCCTGCCGCCGCCGGCGAGACATTTTCGCCTTCCTGCCCCCCCTGCGGCTGTTCCCCCCTCCTCTCCTTTTTTTTTTTGAGAGAGAGAACCCCCCTCCTCTCCTCCGGTACGGTAGAGGAAAGCCTTGTTTCTCCATGGGCCCGTGAAAGAGCAGAATAGCGGTGGCTATGGGCCTTCGCAGAAGAGTTGGCCGACTCGTGCTTCATTTTCGGCCCATCATATATTTCCTTTTTTTGGGTCCATCCATGGCATCAGACTAGTCATCCATGTGAGAAATATTTAGATATGCCAAGTGATGTTGGCAACTCAAAAAATGGTGCTTTCAAATATTTGTGTGACCGAATCTGGAATAAGTTAAAAGGATGGATGGAAAAAATTGATGTCTACAGTGGTAAGGATGTCCTCATAAAATCTGTTGCTCAAGTTGTTCCAGTTTACTCGATGTCTTGCTTCAAACTTCCCAGAGGACTCTATCAACAACTCCATATTAATTCTCTTATCAAGAAGTTTTGGTGGGGAAGTAAGGAGGGTGAAAGAAAGTCCAGTTGGGTTTATTGGGAGGTCATGACAAGACCCAAAAAAATGAAGATTTGGTCTTCCATGATATAGAATTATTTAACTTTGCTTTTGTAAAGGCATATTTATCAGTTTTGGTGATTGATGGCAATGCTTTTGCGAACTAATCGTGTGCATTGAGCAGTATGTCTAAACACAAGACGATTTGGTGCCCCTCGAAGACTATTGAAGACGACATTTCTCTACGTTTCTTTTCGATGGATTTGAGTCGTAGAAAAGCCATACTATTAAGAGGGGGTCCGCGTTGGAAAGGTTTGGGTGGAATCAACACGTACACATCTATTCCTTTTTGCACCACCTTTCCTTTGGCTCTTTGGAGCATCCTCCGTCTCTCCGTGTCTCTGCAAAATGAAGGACTCCTAGTGTTGCTGAACCGAGGCAAGCGGTAGTACTGCTCCTTGGAGCGGTACTACCGCAGGCCCTTGCGGTAGTACCGGCCACCAGCGCGATAGTACCATAGGTGCTCACGGTAGTACCGCTCCTTGGGAGCGTAGTACCGTGGCCTCAGGCCAGACGCAGTGCTCGAGCGCTAGTAGGGGCGGATGTAATTTTTTACATCCGCGCCTCTGCTGTAATACTGCGTGGCCTCGAGCCACGCAGCAATTTCGGCGCTAGTAGGGGCGGATGTAATTTTTTACATCCGCGCCCTACGCGGTAGTACCACTCCATGGGCGCGGTAGTACCGTGGGCTCTGGCCACACACAGCAGCATGAGCGAAAGTAGGAGCAGATGTAATTTTTTACATCCGCGCCCTACACGGTAGTACCGCTCTAGGCTTGTGGTAGTACCGTGTCGAATTTTTGCATAGATCAAAACTCAGCGGAAGTAGTCACGGATGTATTTTTATATGTTCGTGCCTTCTCAGCCTAGACTATTCCTGCCTTGCGGTAGTACCGCAAGAAGCGTTAAGAATGCCGCGCTAGCGGTTCTACGCTCCACGCCTTAGCGCGTCGGGGCGGCCTTAGCCCTCATTGTGCCGGTAGTAATCTTGCAGTTCTCCATAGTACTGCAGGCCTTTCTGATAGTACCGCTTGTATGATGCGGTAGTACCGCGTGTCGCAGGATGAGTTGGTGGATAATGGTTGGATTTGTCCCTTGACTATAAAAGGGGAGTCTTCTTCTCTGAGTTGACTACCTCTTCCACCTCTAAGCTCCATTGATGATCTAAGCTCCATTTTCACCCGATCTCTCTCCCTAGCCAATCAAACTTGTTGATTCTCTAGGGATTGGTTGACAAGGCCTCGATCTACACTTCCACCAAGAGAAATTTGATTCCCCCCACTAATCCCTTGCGGATCTTGTTACTCTTGGATGTTTGAGCACCCTAGATGGTTGAGGTCACTGTGGAGCCATAGTCCATTGTGGTGAAGCTTCGTGGTGTCGTTGGGAGCCTCCAATTCAGTTGTGGAGATTGCCACAACCTTGTTTGTAAAGGTTCGGTCGCCGCCTCCAAGGGCACCAATAGTGGAATCACGGCATCTCACATTGTGTGAGGGCGTGAGGAGAACACGGTGGCCTTAGTGGCGTCTTGAGGAGCATTGTGCCTCCACACCGCTCCAACGGAGACGTACTCCCCCTCAAAGGGAAGGAACTTCGGTAACACATCCTCGTCTCCCTCGGTTCCGCTTTTGGTTATCTCTCACCTTTACTTGTGCAAGCTTTTTGTGTTATATCCTTGCTTGCTTGTGTGCTTATTGTTGTTGCATCATATAGGTTGCTCACCTAGTTGCATATCTAGACAACCTACTTTGATGCAAAGTTTAAATTGGTAAAGAAAAGTTAAAAATTGTTAGTTGCCTATTCACCCCCTTCTAGTCAACTATATCGATCCTTTCAATTGGTATCAGAGCCTCGTCTCTTAATTAAGGGCTTTACCATCCTAAGAGTATGGTTGACACAATAGACGGTGAGGAGGAGCACCCCGGTGTGAATCCGTCTTCGTTTGCGGCCGACGGGGGGATCCCCGGTCTCATGTGAGGAATTCAATGGCTTTGGACACATTGAAAACCTCCATGACGAGTCAAAGGCATGTTCAAAGAGTTTCTTGATGGTCTTAAATTACCCACCGCTCCCTTGGAAGTGGTCGCTCCCACTAACAAGGTGGCGGATGCCAACTCCGATAAGGGGGGAGCTTCTAGTGATAAAGTTCCTTTATCTAGTGGTAGAAATGGTAGCGGCATCTTTGCCCATGTTGAACCTCCTCTTAATTATGGAGGACCGTTTCCCTCCACACATTTAAATCATGCGGGTTCTCCTCCTAAGATTGTGAAAAATGAGGATTTTGGCTCTTGGGTCTATCGCATTAAATATCATTTAAACCATGTTAATACTAATCTTTGGAGAATTATTGAGCAAGGTTTCTATCCACATGACCCAAGCAACTTTACCCCGAGAGAAGCCGCGGATCATCAATTCAATGAGAATGCCCTCTTCATCATCCAAGACGCAATTCCATCCGAAGACATTGCACATCTCCGACCGTTCACCGTGGCCAAGGAAGCATGGCACCATGTGGTTTCTCTTTACAAGGGAAGCGCAAGCATTCAACGCTCCAACTATGAAGTGGTGCAAGATGAAGCCAATGAGTTTGCAATGAATGAAGATGAAGAACCTCGCGAGCTTTACCGGAGATTAACCACTCTCGCGGTCTCTCTCCGAGATCATGGGAGCAAGGATACGGATGATAATTGGATCAAGCGCAAATTCCTCAAGGCCATGATGCCTTACCACAAGGCCATGTCCTCCGTCATCCGTCAAAGGCCGGACTTCCACACCTTGTCCTCAAGTGAAGTGTTGGATGAGTTTGTGGTGATGAGGGTCTTGGACAAGACCGCCGACAATGCGGTGTTGCGTTCTCAAAGAGCAAAGAAGCCCAACCTTGCCTTGAAGGCCAAGGCTAGTGTAGAAGAAGAGGATGAAGAGGAAGGTGAGGAGAGCAACCCCGAAGATACAAAATACGATTATCATGAGCACATGGCTCTTGCTTCAAGGCAATTTTGGAGCAAGAAGAACTCAAGGCCAAATTTCAACAAGAACAACTCGAGTGGCTTCAAGGGCAAGCAACGTGTGAGAACATGTTACAATTGTGGCAATGTGAGCCATTTTGTTGTGGAGTGCCCTTACGAGAAGCGGGAAGACAATGGTGGCAAGCTCATCCGAAAAGGCAAAGCCAAGTCCTTCCCCAACAAGAACAACTTCACCAAGAAGACTCCAACCAAAGGGTTGGTGGCACAATAAGAATACAATGAGGATGATGATGACGATGAAGATGGTGAAACCATGGCCATGGCCTCCGTTGCCATTGCCACAACTCCACGGGTGTCTCTCGTCGATTCACCCAACGAGAACATCACCGCTAAGTGCCTCATGGCCAAAGCCACCTACAAGGTAACCCCCAACATCAAAACTACCATCATTACTAATCCTTCCTTGACGGACTTGTTGGGGAACGTAGTAATTTCAAAAATTTTCCTACGCACACGCAAGATCATGGTGATGTATAGCAACGAGAGGGGAGAGTGTTGTCCACATACCCTTGTAGACCCGGCGAAGCGATCTGGCGTAGAGGAAGTAGTCGTCGTTCTCCTCGCGATCCGACCGATCCGGCGCCGTTACTCCGGCGCCCGAGTTCTTGACACACGTACAGCTCGATGGCGTCCCTCGTACTCGATCCAGCCGAGTGTCGAGGAGAGTTCGTCGGCCTGACGGCGTGGTGGCGATCTTGATGTTTCACCGTGCGAGGGCTTCGCCTAAGCTTGCGACAGTATAACCGAGGTGGAATATGGTGGAGGGGCACCGCTGCACGGCTAAGGAACGATCTAAAGATCAACTTGTGTGTTCCAAGGTGCCCCCCCCCCGTATATAAAGGAGCAAGGGGGGGCGGCCAGGCCAAGGGGCGGCGCGGCCAGGAGTCCTACTCCCTCTGGGTAGGATTCCCCCAATCCTAGTTGGACTAGGATTCCGGAGGGAAAGAGAGAGAGGGGCGCCCTTCTCCTAGTCCTAGTAGGACTAGGGAAGGGGCCTTGGCCCACCTAGGGCTGGCCCTTCTCCTTTCCACTAAGGCCCATCGAGGCCCATTTACCTCCGGGGTTCCGGTAACCTCCGGTACTCCGTAAATTCCGTTTTACGCGGAACCATTCCGAACTCTAAACATAGGCTTCAATATATCAATCTTTATGTCTCGACCATTTCGAGACTCCTCGTCATGTCCGTGATCACATCCGGACTCGAACTTCTTGGTACATCAAAATACATAAACTCATAATAACATCCATCGAAACCTTAAGCGTGCGGACCCTACGGTTCGAGAACAATGTAGACATGACCTAGAACTATTCACGGTCAATAACCAACAGCGGGACCTGGATGCCCATATTGGTTCCTACATATTCTCGAAGATCTTTATCGGTCGGACCGCATAACAACATCGTTGTTCCTTTGTCATCGGTATGTTACTTGCCCGAGATTCGATCGTCGGTATCAATACCTAGTTCAATCTCGTTACGGCAAGTCTCTTTACTCGTTCCGTAATACATCATCTCACAACTAACTCATTAGTTGTAGTGCTTGCAAGGCTTAAGTGATGTGCATTACCGAGAGGGCCCAGAGATACCTCTCCGACAATCGGAGTGACAAAACCTAATCTCAAATCGCCAACCCAACATTTGCCTTTGGAGACACTGTAGTACTCCTTTATAATCACCCGATTCGTTGTGACGTTTGGTAGCACCAAAGTGTTCCTCCGTAAACAGGAGTTGCATAATCTCATAGTTATAGGAACATGTATATGTCATGGATAAAAGCGGTAGCAACATACTAAGCGATCGTGTGCTAAGCTAAGGGAATGGGTCATGTCAATCAGATCATTCTACTAATGATGTGACCTCATTAATCAAATAACAACTCCTTGTTCATGGTTAGGAAACATAACCATCTTTGATTAACAAGCTAGTCTAGTAGAGGCATACTAGTGACATGTTGTTTTGTCTATGCATTCACACATGTATCATGTTTCCGGTTAATACAATTCTAGCATGAATGATAAACATTTATCATGAAATAAGGAAATAAATAATAACTTTATTATTGCCTCTAGGGCATATTTCCTTGATCTCCCACTTGCACTAGAGTCAATAATCTAGATTACATAGTAATGATTCTAACACCCATGGAGTCTTGGTGCTGATCATGTTTTGCTCGTGGAAGAGGCTTAGTCAGCGGTGCGCAACATTCAGATCCGTATGTATCTTGCAAATCTCTATGTCTCCGTCTGGACTAAGTCCGGATGGAATTGAAGCGTCTCTTGATGTGCTTGGTCCTCTTGTGAAATCTGGATTCCTTTGCTAAGGCAATTGCTCGATATTGTCACGAAGATTTTCATTGGACCCGATGCACTAGGTATGACACCTAGATCGGATATGAACTCCTTCATCCGAGAATCCTTCATTAGCTGCTTCGAAGCTGCTATGTATTCCGCTTCACATGTAGATCCCGCCACGGCGCTTTGTTTAGAACTGCACCAACCGACAGCTCCTCCGTTTAGTGTAAATCGTATCCGGTCTGCGATTTAGAATCGTCGGATCGGTGTCAAAGCTTGCATCAACGTAACCGTTTACGATGAGCTCTTTGTCACCTCCATATCTGAAAACATATCCTTAGTCCTTTTCGGGTATTTCAGGATGTTCTTGACCGCTGTCCGATGATCCACTCTGGATTACTTTGGTACCTCCTGCTAGGCTTATAGCAAGGCACACATCAGTGTCAGTACACGACATTGCATACATGATAGAGCCTATGGCTGAAGCATAGGAACATCTTTCATTTTCTCTCTATCTTCTGCGGTGGTGGGCATTGAGTCGACTCAACTTCACACCTTGTAACACGAGCAAGAACCCTTTCTTTGCTTGATCCATTTTGAACTTCTTCAAAATTTTGTCAAGGTATGTGCTTTGTGAAAGTCCAATTAAGCGTCTTGATCTATCTCTATAGATCTTAATGCCCAATATGTAAGCAGCTTCACCGAGGTCTTTCATTGAAAACTCTTATTCAAGTATCCCTTTATGCTATCCAGAAATTCTATATCATTTCCGATCAGCAATATGTCATCCACATATAATATCGAAATGCTCTGAGCTCCCACTCACTTTCTTGTAAATCTGAGGCTTCTCCAAAAGTCTGTACAAACCCAAATGCTTTGATCACACTATCAAAGCGTTTATTCCAACTCGAGATGCTTGCACCAGTCCATAGATGGATCATTGGAGCTTGCACACTTTGTTAGTTTCCTTTGGATCGATAAAACCTTACGGTTGCATCATATACAACTCTTCTTCCGAAATCCATTCAGAATGCAGTCTTTACATCCATTTGCCAAATTTCATAATCATAAAATCGGCAATTGCTAACATGATTCGGACGGACTTAAGCATCGCTACGGGTGAGAAGGTCTCATCGTAGTCAATCCCTTGAACTTGTCGAAAACCTTTTGCGACAAGTCGAGCTTTATAAACGATAACATTACCGTCGGCGTCGGTCTTCTTCTTGAAGATCCACTTGTTTTCTATTGCTTGCCTACCCTCGGGCAAGTCAACCAAAGTCCACACTTTGTTTTCATACATGGATCCCATCTCAGATTTCATGGCCTCAAGCCATTTTGCGGAATCTGGGCTCACCATCGCTTCTTCATAGTTCGTAGGTTCATCATGATCTAGTAGCATGACTTCCAGAACAGGATTACCGTACCACTCAGGTGCGGATCTTACTCTGGTTGATCTACGAGGTTCTGTAGTAACTTGATCTGAAGTTTCATGATCAACATCATCAACTTCCTCGCTACTCGGTGTAGATGTCTCAGAAACTGGTTTCTGCGACGAACTACTTTCAAGTAAGGGAGAAGGTACTATTACCTCATCAAGTTCCACTTTCCTCCCACTCACTTCTTTCGAGAGAAACTCCTTCTCTAGAAAGGATCCATTCTTAACAACGAATGTCTTGCCTTCGGATCTGTGATAGAAGGTGTACCCAACTGTCTCCTTTGGGTATCCTATGAAGACACATTTCTCGATTTGGGTTCGAGCTTATCGGGTTGAAGCTTTTTCACATAAGCATCGCATCCCCAAACTTTAAGAAACGACAACTTTGGTTTCTTGCCAAACCATAGTTCATAAGGTGTCGTCTCAGCGGATTTCGACGGTGTTCTATTCGATGTGAATGCGGCCGTCTCTAGAGCATAACCCCAAAGCGATAGCGGTAAATCAGTAAGAGACATCATAGATCGTACCATATCTAGTAAAGTACGATTCTGACGTTCGGACACACCATTACTGTTGTGGTGTTCGGGTGGCGTGAGTTCTAAACTATTCGCATTGTTTCAAATGTAGACCAAACTCGTAACTCAAATATTCACCTCCACGATCGGATCGTAGAAACTTAATTTTCTTGTTACGATGATTTTCAACTTCACTCTGAAATTCTTTGAACTTTTCAAGCGTTTGGACTTATGTTTCATTAAGTAGATATACCCATATCGCTTAAGTCATCTGTGAAGGTGAGAAAATAACGATATCCGCCACGAGCCTCAACATTCATCGGACCACATACATACATATGTATGATTTCCAACAAATCTGTTGCTCTCTCCATAGTACCGGAGAACGGTGTTCTAGTCATCTTGCCCATGAGGCACGGTTACGCAAGTGCCAAGTGATTCATAATCAAGTGACTCCAAAAGTCCATCGGCATGGAGTTTCTTCATGCGCTTTACACGATATGACCTAAGCGGCGATGCCACAAATAAGTTGCACTATCATTATCAACTCTGCATCTTTTGGTTTCAACATTATGAATATGTGTATCACTACTATCGAGATTCATAAGAAATAGACCACTCCTCAAGGGTGCATGACCATAAAAGATATTACTCATATAAATAGAACAACCATTATTCTCGATTTAAATGAATAACCGTCTCGCATCAAACAAGATCCAGATATAATGTTCATGCTCAGCGCAGCACCAAATAACAATTATTTAGGTCTAAAACTAATCCGAAGGTAGATGTAGAGGTAGCGTGCCGACCGCGATCACATCGACTTTGGAACCATTTCCCAGCGCGCCGTCACCTCGTCCTTTGCGGTGTTAAGCAATCCGTAGTCCTGTTTGAGTTGCAAATATTAGCAATGAACCAGTATCAAATACCAGTGCTCTGCGAGCTCTAGTAAGGTACACATCAATAACATGTATATCACATATACCTTTGTTCACCTTGCCATCCTTCTTATCCGCCAAATACTTGGGGCAGTTCCGCTTCCGATGACGATCGCTTGCGGTAGAAGCACTCGATTTCAGGTTTAGGGCCGACTTGGGTTTCTTCTCTGAGCGACAACTTGCTTGCTGTTCTTCTTGAGATTCCTTCTTCTTCCCTTTGCCTTTTTCTTGAAACTAGTGGTCTTATTGACCATCAACACTTGATGCTCCTTCTTGATTTCTACCTCCATGAGCCTTTAGCATTGCGAAGAGCTCGGTATAGTCTTTACTAACCCTTGCATATTATAGTTCATCACGAAGCCTTTGTAGCTTGGTGGCGTTGATTGGAGAATTCATCAATGACACAATCATCCGGAAGATTAACTCCCAATTGTGTCAAGTGATTGTAGTACCCGGACATTACGAGTATATGCTCACTAATGAACTATTCTCCTCCATCTTGCAGCTATAGAACTTATTGGAGACTTCATATCTCTCAATCCGGGCATTACATTTGGAATATCAACTTCAACTCCTAGAACATCTCATATGCTCCATGACGTTCAAAACGTCGTTGAAGTCCGGTTCTAAGCCGTAAAGCATGGCACCTTGAACTATAGAGTAGTCATCGACTTTGCTCGCCAGACGTTCACAACATCTGGCGTTGCTCCACCAAGAGGCTGTCACCTAGCGGCGCATCCGGGCGTAGCTCTTACGTGCAGCAATGAGGATGATCCTCAAATTCGGACCCGATCCGTGTAATTGCTACCATCATCTTTCAACTTTGCTTTCTCAAGGAACGCATTAAAATTCAACGGAACAACAGACGAGCCATCTATCTACAATCAAACATAAACAAGCAAGATACTATCGGTACTAAGTTCATGATAAATTTAAGTTCAATTAATCATATTACTTAAGAACTCCCACTTAGAAAGACATCTCTCTAGTCATCTAAGTGATCACGTGATCCAAATCAACTAAACCATAACCGATCATCACGTGAAATGGAGTAGTTTTCAATGGTGAACATCTTATGTTGATCATATCTACTATATGATTCACGCTCGACCTTTCGGTCTCCGTGTTCGAGGCCATATCTGCATATGCTAGGCTCGTCAAGTATAACCGAGTATTCTGCGTGTGCAAAACTGGCTTGCACCGTTGTAGATGGACGTGAGCTTATCACACCGATCATCACGTGGTGTGCGGGCACGACGAACTTTGGCAGCGGTGCATACTCGGGAGAACACTTCTTGATAATTTAGTGAGAGATCATCTTATAATGCTACCGTCGATCAAAGCAAGATAAGATGCATAAAAGGATAAACATCACATGCAAATCAATATAAGTGATATGATATGGTCATCATCATCTTGTGCTTCATGATCTCCATCTTGCGGCACCACCATGATCACCATCGTCACCGGCGCGACACCTTGATCTCCATCGCAGCATCGTTGTCGTCTCGCCAAACTTATGCTACTACAACTATCGCTACCGCTTAGTGATAAAGTAAAGCATTACAGGCGATTGCATTGCATACAATAAGCGACAACCATATGGCTCCTGCCGATTGCCGATAACTTTGGTTACAAAACATGATCATCTCATACAATAAAATATAGCATCACGTCTTGACCATATCACATCACAACATGCCTGCAAAAACAAGTTAGGCGTCCTCTACTTTGTTGTTGCAAATTTTACGTGGCTGCTAAGGGCTTAAGCAAGAACCAGTCTCACCTCGCATCAAAACCACAACGATACTTCGTCAAATAGACTCGTTTAACCTTCTCAAGGACCGGCGTAGCCACACTTTCAGTTCAACTAAAGTGAGAGAGCAGCACCCACGGTCACCTTTAAGCAACGAGTGCTCGTGGCGGTGAAACCAGTCTCGCGTAAGCGTCTGGCGTAATGTCGGTGCAGGCGCTTCATCTCACAATACCGCTGAACCAAAGTATGACATCTGGTAGGTAGTATGACTTGTATCGCCCACAACTCACTTGTGTTCTACTCGTGCAAAACATCAAACCATAGAAATAAACCTAGGCTCGGATGCCCTTTGTTGGGGAGCGTAGTAATTTCAAAAATTTCCTCGCACACGCAAGATCATGGTGATGTATAGCAACGAGAGGGAGAGTGTTGTCCACATACCCTTGTAGACCCGGCGGGCGATCACAACGTAGAGGAAGTAGTCGTGCGTTCTCCTCGCGATCCGACCGATCCGGCGCCGTTACTCCGGCGCCCCGAGTTCTTGACACGTACAGCTCGATGGCGTCCCTCGTACTCGATCCAGCCGAGTGTCGAGGAGAGTTTCGTCGACCGACGGCGTGGTGGCGATCTTGATGTTTCACGGCGCGAGGCTTCGCCTAAGCTTGCGACGGTATAACCGAGGTGGAATATGGTGGAGGGGCACCGCACGGCTAAGGAACGATCTAAAGATCAACTTGTGTGTTCCAAGGTGCCCCCCCCCCGTATATAAAGGAGCAAGGGGGAGGGGGCGGCCAAGGGGGCGCGCCAGGAGTCCTACTCCCTCGGGAGTAGGATTCCCCCAATCCTAGTTGGACTAGGATTCCGGGAGGAAAGAGAGAGAGGGGCGGCCCTTCTCCTAGTCCTAGTAGGACTAGGGAAGGAGGGGAGGCGCCCCACCTAGGGCTGGCCCTTCTCCTTTCCACTAAGGCCCATCGAGGCCCATTTACCTCCGGGGGTTCGGTAACCTCCGGTACTCCGATAAATTCCGTTTTAGCCGGAACCATTCGAACTCTAAACATAGGCTTCCAATATATCAATCTTTATGTCTCGAACATTTGAGACTCCTCGTCATGTCCGTGATCACATCCGGGACTCGAACTTCTTGGTACATCAAAATACATAAACTCATAATAACCGCCATCGAAACCTTAAGCGTGCGGACCCTACGGTTCGAGAACAATGTAGACATGACCTAGAACTATTCACGGTCAATAACCAACAGCGGGACCTGGATGCCCATATTGGTTCCTACATATTCTCGAAGATCTTTATCGGTCGGACCGCATAACAACATCGTTGTTCCCTTTGTCATCGGTATGTTACTTGCGAGAGATTCGATCGTCGGTATCAATACCTAGTTCAATCTCGTTACGGCAAGTCTCTTTACTCGTTCCGTAATACATCATCTCACAACTAACTCATTAGTTGTAGTGCTTGCAAGGCTTAAGTGATGTGCATTACCGAGAGGGCCGAGATACCTCTCCGACAATCGGAGTGACAAAACCTAATCTCGAAATCGCCAACCCAACATTTGCCTTTGGAGACACCTGTAGTACTCCTTTATAATCACCCGATTCGTTGTGACGTTTGGTAGCACCAAAGTGTTCCTCCGTAAACAGGAGTTGCATAATCTCATAGTTATAGGAACATGTATATGTCATGGATAAAAGCGGTAGCAACATACTAAGCGATCGTGTGCTAAGCTAAGGGAATGGGTCATGTCAATCAGATCATTCTACTAATGATGTGACCTCATTAATCAAATAACAACTCCTTGTTCATGGTTAGGAAACATAACCATCTTTGATTAACAAGCTAGTCTAGTAGAGGCATACTAGTGACATGTTGTTTTGTCTATGCATTCACACATGTATCATGTTTCCGGTTAATACAATTCTAGCATGAATGATAAACATTTATCATGAAATAAGGAAATAAATAATAACTTTATTATTGCCTCTAGGGCATATTTCCTTCAGGACTGCATTGATGAAAGTGAGGGGTCTAATGAGGAAGTAAATGAATTTGAGTCTTTTATGAGTAAGCTCAAGGGCAAATCCAAGAAGCACTTCGTTGCTCTCTTGGAACAACTTGGTGAAGCCAATGACATGATCGAGTCTCATGAAGAAACCACATATAAGATGGAAGGTCATAATCGTGACTATGCCGATGAGATATTGGATCTCTCTAATGCGCTTGAGGAAGAGCGTGTTCATAGTTTGGCTCTTAAGGAGTCACACAATGATGACCATGCTAAATTAAAGAAAGATCTTGATCATGCTCTTGTTGTATCTCGTGTGCTCGATTTCGAGAAGGCTAAACTTGGGGTTGACCATGCTAGACTCAAAGAGGAGTTTGATATACTTGACAAGGCTCACAAAGTCGTGAAGGGTGCTCATGCTAGCCTCAAGGAGTCTCATGATCAACTCCAAGTGAAGCTAACCAAGGAGAAAGCCAATTTTCCTCATATGGTCTTAATTGATAACGTAAATGCTACTAACCCGTGTTGTAAGCACGTGCATCTTGTGGAGGAAAATGCCAAGTTGAAGGAACAACTTGAGAAAGGCCTTGTGTCTTGCATACAAGGTGAGGAAAATCTCAATGACCTTTTGAGCAATCAAAAGGAAGTTGTGGCCAAGGAGGGGGTTGGGTTCGCACCCAAGTCCAAGAACAAGGCAAAGAATGACAAGGCCAAACGACCTCCTCCTCTCAAGCAAACTTTTGTGAAGGAGGGAGAGGCTGCTTCTAAGGAGAAGAAGAACATTGTGAAGGGTTGTAAGGGCATATTTATCCCTTAGTAGTTTTGGTGATTGATGACAATACGTTTTGCGGACTAATCGTGTGCATTAAGCTTTTCAGGTTATCTAATATAAGAGCACTATGCGATTGTTACCCCTCGAGGACTTCACTTTAGAAGGATTATTTTCCTTCGTTTCTTTTTGGTGGAATTGAGTCGTAGGGATAACCGTACTATCAAGAGGGGATCCGTTTCGGAAGAGTATGGGTGGGATCATCATGTTCACATTCTCCTTGCACCCTCACTTTCTTCCTGCTTCTTTGGAGTTTCTGTGTTGTGCAAAACAAGGGGTGATGTGTGCTAAGCAGTAGTACCGTGGCCAGGGCGGTAGTACCGCCTATCGGTGGTAGTACTGCTTGTTAGTGCTGCTAGTACTACCGCCCCTGCTGTGGTCTTGACTTTTTTGTGTCGAGTTTCCATAAAGGACCACGTGGGGGAGCGGTAGTAGGGACGGCAGTAGGGCGCGGTAGTACCACTTATCGGCGGTAGTACCGCTCCTACTTCCGCTCCACTGCCGCTCAGCTCGCTGCCCGCCCTTGTTTTCCAGTGGCTGTAGGAAGCGGCAGTACCGCCTATCGGCGGTAGTACCGCCCTATTGCGTGTACTTCCTCTCCCTGAGTCCTGGCTGCCCTTTTGCCTACTTGCCACAGCGGTAGTACCGTTGTGGAGCGGTACTACCGCTCCAGCAACGGTAGTACCGCCCAGATGCGGGCTGCGGGCTGCATAACGGTTGGATGTGTCCCCACACTATATAAAGGGGTCTTCTTCTCCAAGAAGACTTACCTCTTCCATCCCCAAACTCCATTGTTGCTCCAAGCTCCATTTTTGCCCGATCTCTCTCCCTAGCCAATCAAATTTGTTGATTTTCTAGGGATTGGTTGAGAAGGCCCGGATCTACACTTCCACCAAGAGAAATTTGATTCCCCCCCACTAATCCCTTGCGGATCTTGTTACTCTTGGGTGTTTGAGCACCCTAGACGGTTGAGGTCACCTTGGATCCATAGTCCATTGTGGTGAAGCTTCGTGGTGTCGTTGGGAGCCTCCAATTAAGTTGTGGAGATTTCCCCAACCTTGCTTGTAAAGGTTCGGTCGCCGCCTCCAAGGGCACCAATAGTGGAATCACGGCATCTCGCATTGTGTGAGGGCGTGAGGAGAATATGGTGGCCCTAGTGGCTTCTTGGGGAGCATTGTGCCTCCACACCGCTCCAACGGAGACGTACTTCCCCTCAAAGGGAAGGAACTTCGGTAACACATCCTCGTCTTCACCGGCTCCACTCTTGGTTATTTCGTACCTTTACTTGTGCAAGCTTATATTGTGTTGCATCTCTTGCTTGCTTGGGTGCTTGTTGTTGTTGCATCATATAGGTTGCTCACCTAGTTGCATATCTAGACAACCTACTTTGATGCAAAGTTTAAATTGGTAAAGAAAAGGCTAAAAATTGTTAGTTGCCTATTCACCCCCCGCTCTAGTCAACTATATCGATCCTTTCAATTTGTATCAGAGCCTCGTCTCTTTATTAAGGACTTTGCCGTTCGAAGAGTATGGTTGACACCGTAGACGGTGGGGAGGAGCACTCGGTGTGAATCTGGTCTCGTCTACGGCCGATGGGGGAACCGCGGTCTCTCGTGAGGAATTCAATGCGGCTTTGGGCACATTGAAAACCTCCATGACGACCGAGGTTGAAAGCATGTTTAATAAATTCTTAGAAGGGTTTAAACTATCTAGCGCGCCGATGAAAGTGGGTGATCCCACTAACAAGGTGACGGATGCTAACTCCGACAAGGGGGAAGCAACTAGTGAAAAGGCTCCTTCTACTAGTGGTAAAAATGGCAATGGCATCTTTTCCCATGTGGAACCTCCACTTACCTATGGTGGACCGATCCTTCCACTCATTTGAATCATGCCGGTCCTCCCCCTAAGATTGTAAAAAATGAGGACTTTGATTCTTGGATTTATCGTTTTAAGCGTCATTTGAACCATGTTAATACTAACCTTTGGAAAATCATTGAAGAAGGTTTCTATCCGCATGACCGAAGCAACTTCACCGCTCGAGAAGCCGCTGATAATCAATTCAATGAGAATGATCTCTTCATCATCCAAGATGCAATTCCACCCGAAGATCTTGCCCATCTCCGACCCTTCACCATGGCCAAGGATGCATAGCGGCATGTTGTTTCTCTCTACAGGGGAAGCGCAAGCATTCAACGCTCCAACTATGCGAAGTAGTGCAAGATCAAGGTGATGAGTTTGCAATGAAAGAAGATGAAGAACCTCGTGAGCTCTATCGGAGATTAACTACTCTTGCGGTCTGATACGTCTCCGTCGTATCTATAATATTCGATTGTTCCATGCCAATATTATTCACTTTCATATACTTTTTGGCAACTTTTTATATTATTTTTGGGACTAACTTATTGATCTAGTGCCCAGTGCTAGTTCCTGTCTGTTGCATGTTTTATGTTTGCAGAATATCCATATCAAATGGAGTCCAAACGGGATAAAAACGGACGGAGCTTATTTTTGGAAAATATGGAAAATTCCGGATGAAAAATCCACGCGAGACGGTGCCCGAGGTGGTCACGAGGTAGGGGGGCGCGCCTGCCCCCCTAGGCACGCCCCCTACCCTCGTGAGCCCACCGTAAGGCGGTTGACGCCCTTCTTTTGCCGCAAGAAAGCTAATATTCAGAAAAAATCACAGCGAAGGTTTCAGGCCAATCGGAGTTACGGATCTCCATATATACACGAAACGGTGAAACAGGCCAGAACAGAACGCAGAAACAGAGAGATAGATCCAATCTTGGAGGAGCTCTCGCCCCTCCCAAGCCATGGGAGCCAAGGACCAGAGGGGAAACCGTTCTCCCATCTAGGGAGGAGGTCAAGGAAGAAGAAGAAGAAGAAGAAGAAGGGGGGCCCTATCCCCCTTGCTTCCGGTGGCGCCGGAATGCCGCCGGGGGCCATCATCATCACCACGATCTTCACCAACACCTCCATCATATTTACCAACATCTCCATCACCTTCCCCCATCTATATTCAGCGGTCCACTCTCCCGCAACCCGCTGTACCCTCTACTTGAACATGGTGCTTTATGCTTCATATTATTTTCTGATGATGTGTTGCCATCCTATGATGTGTGAGTAGATTTTCGTTGTCCTATCGGTGATTGATGAATTGCTATGATTGGTTTGAATTTCATATTTTATTATTGGTGCTGTCCTATTGTGCCCTCCGTGTCGGCATAGCGTGAGGATTCAGCTGTAGGGTTTGCAATATGTTTATGATTTGCTTATGGTGGGTGGCGTGAGTGACAGAAGCACAAACCCGAGTAAGTAGGTTGTTTGCGTATGGGATAAAGGGGACTTGATACTTTAATGCTATGGTTGGGTTTTACCTTAATGAATCTTTAGTAGTTGTGGATGCTTGCTAGAGTTCCAATCATAAGTGCATATGATCCAAGTAGAGAAAGTATATTAGCTTATGCCTCTCCCTCAAATAGAATTGCAATAGTGATTACCGGTCTAGTAACATAGTCAATTGCTTAGGGGCAATTCCACAACTCCTACCACCACTTTTCCACACTCGCTATACTTACTTTAGTTGTGTCTTTATCTAAACAGCCCCTACTTTTTATTTAAGTGTTCTTTATTATCTTGCAAACCTATCCTATCACGCCTACAAAATACTTCTAGTTTCATACTTGTTCTAGGTAAAGCGAACGTCAAGCGTGCGTAGAGTCGTATCAGTGGCCGATAGGACTTGAGAGAGTATTTGTTCTACCTTTATCTCCTCGTTGGGTTTGACACTCTTACTTATCGAAAGAGGCTATAACTATCCCGTATACTTGCAGGTTATCAAGACATGTTTCTGGCGCCGTTGCCGGGGAGTCATAGCGTGGGGTGAATATTCTCGTGTGTGCTTGTTTGCTTTATCACTAAATAATTTTTATTTGTTGTTCTAAGTTGTTCTCTATATTTAGTTATGGATATGGAACGCAAAATACCAAAAAAATTAGGTGTACTTGCTACTCATGGAGATGGGGTAACTCCTAAAACCCTCTATTCTCATTATGCGAAAGATATTATGTACTACTTTGATAATCCTGAGAAAACCCCATTCAACTTTATAATGGTAGACACGTTGGATCAACGTGAATACTTTAGGGATTATCGCTCGACACAAAAAGGGAAACTATTATGGGATCAATTTATTATGTTGCGTTGGTATGCCTGGAATCTATGCTTGAGTTATGATATTACTTGTTGCTCTAAGATGGAGGCTCCACACCTTCCCTTTTCATGCAAATTTAATGATAATGAAACCTTAGCTTCTTATGCTAATGGTATATATGATTACTATGATGTGGAACAAATAGAAGAATTTGTTGCTTTTAAGGCTGCTTATGAAATTGAATCTTTGTTTGAAAAGTATGAAGCTTTAGATGATGATGCTTATAGGCCTGAAAATCTTGCTATACTTAGATATTGCTATGAAAATTATGAATACAATTACTATATTAATGCATTTATTGAGAAAGTCTCCGCTGTCCAAGAAGAGACGAATATTTTGCAGGAAGCTATGGAAGAAGAAATTGATGAAGCTGTGAGCTCATTGGATGAAAAAGATGATGAGGAGAGCGAAGAACAAAAGGAGGAAGAGCGAATTAGCTACCCGTGCCCACCTTCTAATGAGAGTAACCCTCCAACTCATACATTATTTAATTCCCCTTCGTGCTTACCGAAGGATGATTGCTATGATGATTGCTATGATCCCTTGAATTTGTTTGAAATATCCCTTTTTGATGATACTTGCTATGCTTGTTACCAAGATGCCAATATGAATTATGCTTATGGCGATGAACTTGCTATAGTTCCTTATGTTAAACATGAAATTGTTGCTATTGCACCCACGCATGATAGTCCTACTATCTTTTTGAATTCTCCAAACTACACTATATCGGAGAAGTTTGTGCTTATTAAGGATTATATTGATGGGTTGCCTTTTACCGTTGCACATGATGATTTTGATGAATGTAATACGCATGTGCTTGCTGCTCCTACTTGCAATTATTATGAGAGAGGAACTATTTCTCCACCTCTCTATGTTTCCCATACTATGAAATTGCAAGAAACTGCTTATACTATGCATTGGCCTTTACTATGTGTGCATGAATTGTTCTTTTATGACATGCCGATGCATAGGAAGAGAGTTAGACTTTGTTGTTTCATGATATATGTTACTTTGTTCTCACTACTAAATTACAAATCATTGTTAACTAAAATTGGCTTTGATATACCTTGGGATCCGGGTGGATTCACTACTTGAGCACTATATGCCTAGCTTAATGGCTTTAAAGAAAGCGCTGCCAGGGTGACAACCCGGAAGTTTTAGAGAGTCATTTATTTCTGTTGAGTTCTTTCATATAGTTTAAAAACAACAAAAATAAAGAGGGGAACCCAAAACTTTTCAAAAAGAGAAGTGAAAGTGAGAGAGACGAGCATTGTGAAAGTGGGGGACGTCCTTGAACTTTGTTCATGCCCATGGGAACTTTGTGAATCTTAATTACAGAAACTTTTCATCAAAAAATAATTATACCCTTGTATAATTCCATTGTATTATAAAAATAATGTGCCAAGGTTTGCCTTTAGGATGTTTACAATGTTTGTTGGTTTGTACGGTGCAGGACAGAAACTTTGGCTGTAGCGCGCGATTTTTCATTTTTAACCGGAACGTCAATTGGTTCTGATTCCTTTTGCAATGTCTTGATATACAACTTTTTTATTTTTCCTAATTTTGGTAGAATTTTTGGAGTATCAGAAGTATGGTGAATGTTCAGATTTCTACAGACTGTTCTGTTTTAGACAGATTCTGTTTTTGATGCATAGTTTGCTTGTTTTGATGAAACTATCAATTTATATCAGTGGATTAAGCCATGAAAAAGTTATATTACAATAGACACAATGCAAAAACAAAATATGGATTGGTTTGCAACATTACATAGAGTGGTGATTTGCTTTATTATACTAACGGATCTTACCGAGTTTTCTGTTGAAGTTTTGTGTGGATGTAGTGTCTAATCGAGGATGTTTCGATGTGAGAAGAAGGAAGAGAGGCAAGAGCTCAAGCTTGGTGATGCCCGAGGCACCCCAAGTAAATATTCAAGGAGACTCAAGCGTCTAAGCTTGGGGATGCTGGGGAGGCATCCCCTCTTTCTTCAACAAGTATCGGTATGTTTCGGATTCGTTTCGTTCATGCATTATGTGCAAGTCTTGGAGCGTCTTTTGCAATTAGGTTTTTATTTTTTTCTTTTATGCACCATGCTGGTATGAGATAGTCCTTGGTTGATTTATATAATGCTCATTGCACTTCACTTAAATCTTTTGAGTGTGGCTTTATAGAATGCTTCATGTGCTTCACTTATATCATTTGAAGTTGGATTGCATGTTTCTCTTTACATAGAAAACCGCCATTTGTAGAATGCTCTTTTTCTTCACTTATATTTGGTAGAGCGTGGGCATATCTTTTTTAGAATGAATTAAACCCTCTTGCTTCACTTATATCTATTTAGAGAGATGACAGGAATTGTCCATTCACATGGTTAGTCATAAAATCCTACATAAAGTTGTAGATCGCTGAATATGATATGTTTGATTCCTTGCAATAGTTTTGCGATATAAAGATGGTGATATTAGAGTCATGCTAGTGGGTGATTGTGGATTAGTAGAAATACTTGTGTTGAGGTTTGTGATTCCCGAAGCATGCACGTATGGTGAACCGCTTTGTGATGAAGTTGGAGCACAATTTTATTTATTGATTGGCTTCCTTATGAGTGGCGGTCGGGGACGAGCGATGGTATTTTCCTACCAATCTATCCCCCTAAGAGCATGCGCGTAGTACTTTGTTTTCAATGGCTTGTAGATTTTTGCAATAAGTATATGAGTTCTTTATGACTAATGTTGAGTCCATGGATTATACACACTCTCACCCTTCCACCATTGCTAGCCTCTCTTGTGCCGCGCAACTTTCGCCGGTACCATACACCCACCATATACCTTCCTCAAAACAGCCACCATACCTACCTATCATGGCATTTCCATAGCCATTCCGAGATATATTGCCATGCAACTTCCATCATCATCACATACATGACTTGAGCATTCATTGTCATATTGCTTTGCATGATCGTAAGATAGCTAGCATGATGTTTTTTTTGATGTCATTGCTACGCTAGATCATTGCACATCCCGGTACACCGCCGGAAGCATTCATATAGAGTCATATCTTTGTTCTAGATATTGAGTTGTAAGTAAATAAAAGTGTGATGGTCATCATTATTAGAGCATTGCCCCAGTGAGGAAAGGATGATGGAGACTATGATTCCCCCACAAGTCGGGATGAGACACCGGACTTTACGAAAAATAAAAGAGGCCAAAGAAGCCCAAATAAAAAAAGAGGCCAAAGAAGCCCACCAAAAAAAATGAGAGAAAAAGAGAGAAGGGGCAATGTTACTATCCTTTTACCACACTTGTACTTCAGAGGAGCACCATGTTCTTCATAGAGAGAGTCTCCTATGCTTTCACTTTCATATACTAGTGGGAATTTTAATTATAGAACTTGGCTTGTATATTCCAACGATGGGTTTCCTCAAATGCCCTAGGTCTTCATGAGCAAGCAAGTTGGATGCACACCCACTTAGTTTCTTTTGTTGAGCTTTCATACACTTATAGCTCTAGTGCATCCGTTGCATGGCAATCCCTACTCACTCACATTGATATCTATTGATGGGCATCTCCATAGCCTGTTGATACGCCTAGTTGATGTGAGACTATCTTCTCCTTTTTGCCTTCTCCACAACCTCCATTCTATTCCACCTATAGTGCTATATCCATGGCTCATGCTCATGTATTGCGTGAAAGTTGAAAAAGTTTGAGATTATTGAAGTATGAAACAATTGCTTGGCTTGTCATCGGGGTTGTGCATGATTAAATACTTTGTATGATGAAGATAGAGCAACAGCCAGACTATATGATTTTGTAGGGATAACTTTCTTTGGCCATGTTGTTTTGAAAAGACATGATTGCTTTATTGGTACGCTCAAAGTATTATTGCTTTTATGTCAAATGATAGACTATTGCTTTGAATCACTCGTGTCTTAATATTCATGCCATGATTAGACATATGATCAAGATTATGCTAGGTAGCATTCCACATCAAAATTTATTCTTTTTTATCATTTACCTACTCGAGGGCGAGAAGGAATTAAGCTTAGGGATCTTGATCGTCTCCGTCGTATCTATAATTTTGATTGTTCCATGCCAATATTATTCACTTTCATATATTTTTGGCAACTTTTATATTATTTTGGGACTAACTTATTGATCCGATTGCCAGTGCAGTTCACATGCATTGCATGTTTTACGTTTAGTAGAATATCCATATCAAGCGGAGTCCAAACGGGATAAAAACGGACGGAGCTTATTTTTGGAAAATATGGAAAATTCAGGAAGAAAAATCCACGCGAGATGGTGCCCGAGGTGGTCACGAGGTAGGGGGGCGCGCCTGCCCCCCTAGGCACGCCCCCTACCTTCGTGAGCCCACCGTAAGGTGGTTGACGCCCTTCTTTTGCCGCAAGAAAGCTAATATTCAGAAAAAATCACGGCGAAGGTTTCAGGCCAATCGGAGTTACGGATCTCCATATATACACTAGCGGTGAAGCAGGCGAGCGAACACGAAAACAGAGAGATAGATCCAATCTCGGAGGGCTCTCGCCCTCCCAAGCCATAGGGAGCCAAGGACTAGAGAAACCCTTCTCCCATCTAGGGAGGAGGTCAAGGAAGAAGAAGAAGAAGAAGGGGGGCTCTCTCCCCCTTGCTTCTGGTGGCGCCGGAACACCGCCGGGGGCCATCATCATCACCGCGATTTTCACCAACACCTCCATCATCTTTACCAACATCTCCATCACCTTCCCCCATCTATGTGTTGCCATCCTATGATGTCTGAGTAGTATTTCGTTGTCCTATCAGTGATTGATGAATTGCTATGATTGGTTTGAATTGCATATTTTATTATTGGTGCTGTCCTATTGTGCCCTCCGTGTCGCGCAAGCGTGAGGGATTCCGGCTGTAGGGTTTGCAATGTGTTTATGATTTGCTTATGGTGGGTGGCGTGAGTGTGAAGCACGCACCGAGTAAGTAGGTTGTTTGCGTATGGGATAAAGGGGACTTGATACTTTAATGCTATGGTTGGGTTTTACCTTAATGAATCTTTAGTAGTTGCGGATGCTTGCTAGAGTTCCAATCATAAGTGCATATGATCCAAGTAGAGAAAGTATGTTAGCTTATGCCTCTCCCTCAAATAGAATTGCAATAGTGATTATCGGTCTAGTAACATAGTCAATTGCTTAGGGGCAATTCCACAACTCCTACCACCACTTTTCCACACTCGCTATACTTACTTTAGTTGTGTCTTTATCTAAACAGCCCCTACTTTTTATTTACGTGTTCTTTATTATCTTGCAAACCTATCCTATCACGCCTACAAAGTACTTCTAGTTTCATACTTGTTCTAGGTAAAGCGAATGTCAAGCGTGCGTAGAGTCGTATCATTGGCCGATAGGACTTGAGAGAGTATTTTTTCTACCTTTAGCTCCTCGTTGGGTTCGACACTCTTACTTATCGAAAGAGGCTACAACTATCCCGTATACTTGCGGGTTATCACGGTCTCACTCCGAGATCATGGGAGCAAGGATACAGATGACAATTGGATCAAGCGCAAATTTCTCAAGGCCATGATGCCTTACCACAAGGCCATGTCCTCCATCATTCGTCAAAGGCCAGACTTTCACACCCTGTCCTCAAGTGAAGTGTTGGATGAGTGTGTGGCTATGAGCATCTTGGACAAGACCACCCACAATGCGGTGTTATGTTCTCAAAGAGCAAAGAAGCCCAACCTTGCCTTGAAGGCCAAGGTTAGTGTGGAAGAAGAGGATGGTGAGGAAGAAGATAAGAGCAACCCCGAAGATACTAAATATGATTATCATGAATACATGGCTCTTGCTTCAAGGCAATTTTGGAGCAAGAAGAACACAAGGACAAGCTTCAACAAGAATAACTCAAGTAGCTTCAAGGGCAAGCAACGTGTGAGAACATGTTACAATTGTGGCAATGTGATCCATTTTGTTGCGGAGTGCCCTTACGAGAAGAGGGAAGACAATGGTGGAAAGCTCATCCAAAAAGACAAAGCCAAGTCTTTCCCCAACAAGAACAACTTCACCAATAAGACTCCAACTAGAGGGTTGGTGGTTCAAGAAGAATACCATGAGGATGATGATGATGAAGATAGTGAAGCCATGGCCATGGCCTCCGTTGCCATTGCCACAACTCGATGTGTGTCCCTCTTCGACTCACCCAACGAGAACATCACCACCAAGTGCCTCATGGCTAAAGCCACCAACAAGGTAACCCCCAACATCAAAACTACCATCATTACTAATCCTTCCTTGATGGATTGCATTGATGAAAGTAGGGTATAATGAGGAAGTAAATGGATTTGAGTCTTTTATGAGTAAGCTCAAGGGCAAATCCAAGAAGCACTTCATTTCTCTCTTGGAACAACTTGGTGAAGCCAATGACATGATCGAGGCTCATGAAGAAACCATCTCTAAGATGGAAGGTCATAGTCGTGACTATGCCGATGAGATATCGGATCTCTCTAATGCTCTTGAGGAAGAGCGTGTGCATCGTTTGGCTCTTGAGGAGTCACACAACGATGATCATGCCAAATTAAAGAAAGATCTTGATCATGCTCTTGTTGTAACTCGTGTGCTAAATTTTGAGAAGGCTAAACTTGGGGTTTACCATGCTAGACTCAAGGAGGAGTTTGATATACTCGACAAGGCTCACAAGGTCTTGAAGGGTGCTCATGCTAGCCTCAAGGAGTCTCATGATCAACTCCAAGTGAAGCTAACCAAGGAGAAAGCCACCTTTCCTCATATGTTATTAATTGATAATGCAAATGCTACTAACCCATGTTGTGAGCATGTGCATCTTGTGGAGGAGAATGCCAGAACAACTTGAGAAAGGCCTTGTGACGTGCATACAAGGTGAGAAGAACCTCAATGACCTTTTGAGCAATCAAAAGGAAGTTGTGGCCAAAGAGGGAGTTGGGTTTGCACCCAATTCCAAGAACAAGAATAAGAACGACAAGACCAAACGACCTCCCCCTCTCAAGCAAATGTTTGTGAAGGAGGGAGAGGGTGCTCCAAAGGAGAAGAAGAACAATGTGAAGGGTGGTGATGTCAAAAATAGCAATGCCACTCCTTCCAACAAAGTCGGCAACGTTAACCCTTCTTACGTGTTGTGCCGTGCTAGTGATAGGCATGTTTATGCTAAATTTGTTGGTTCTCCTTATGAGTACATTTAATGGTCTATTTGGGTTCCTAAGACCCTTGTTACTAACATCAAAGGACTCATTACAAAATGGGTACCTAAAACCAAGCATTGATCTCTTGTAGGTGTTTGCTTCCGGTGGGGGATCATGGTTGCTCGATAGTGGAGCCACAAATCATATGACCGGAAGCAAGGACTTGGTGGTGGACGTGCACAAGATCCCTTCTATGCCCACCAACATCGAGTGGGGTGATGCCTCGTCCTCTAAGGTATTGGGTCTTGGCAAGGTTGTCATTTCTCATGATCTCACGATCGAGAAAGTCATGCTTGTTGAGTCCCTTGCATACAATCTACTTTCCGTTTGTCAACTTGCACTCATGGGCTTTGCCACATTCTTTGATATTGATACCATGGCCGTCTTGTGGAGCAAGACTCTTAAAGTAACCTGTGTTGGGCATGTCGAGAATGGTCTTTATGTGATTAACTTTTCGGAGCGACCCACTAAGACCGTGACATGCCTAATGGCTAAAGTTGATGTGGGATGGCTTTAGCATCGCCGTTTAGCCTACGTCAATATGAGATCTTTGCAAAGTCTTCTCAAGGGGGACCATGTCCATGGACTAACAAATGTTACTTTTGCCAAAGATCGTGCTAGAAGTGCTTGTATCAAAGGAAAGCTACACGAGAAGGCTCACCCTCCCACGACTATCATCTACTCGAAGAGACCCTTGGAGCTCCTTCATATGGATCTCTTTGGGCCTCCATCCTTTGATAGTCTTGGGGGTAGAAAGTATTGCTTGGTGATTGTGGATGATTATTCAAGATACACTTGGGTATATTTCTTCAAGAGGAAGAGTGAGACTCAACAAACTGTCATCGACTTTGAAAATGAAGGTCAACATCAACATGATGCAAAGATCTTGACAATAGGAGTGACAACGGCACCGAGTTCAAGAACTACACCTTGGATGAGTTTCTTAGTGATGAGGGGATCAAGCAGCAATATTCTGCACCATACACCCCTCAACAAAATGGTGTCGCGGAGAGGAAGAACCGGACGTTGATGGATGTGGCAAGGACCATGATGGCGGAGTTCAAGTCTACATACAACTTTTGGGCCGAAGCCATCAACACAACATGTCATGCATCCAATCGGCTCTATCTCCGCAAAGGCTTGAACAAGACTCCTTATGAAATACTTACCGGTAACAAGCCCAACCTCGAGTACTTCCGGGTGTTCAGGTGTAAGTGTTTCATTCTCAAGAAAGGTGTTCGTTTGTCTAAATTTGAGGCTAGAGCTCATGAGGGCATATTTGTTGGTTATGCTACAAACTCTCATGCTTACCATATCCTCAACAAGTCCATCAGACTCATTGAGGAGACGTGTAACGTGGAGTTTGACGAGAATAACGGCTCCCAAGTGGAGCAAAGTGGTACTTGTGATGTAGGTGATGAAATTCCTCCCCAAGCCATAAGAAGAATGGGTGTTGGTCATATCCTACCCATTGAGGAACCCCTTGTGGCTGAAGGAGAAGCACAATGCTCCACTCAAGTGGAGCTATCACCAACCCAAGACCCACACGCTTCCGAAGAACAAAGTGAAGGCACTCAACCTCGTGAACAAGATCAAGGGCAAGATCAACCTCAAGATGGTAGTGAACCACCAAGTGATGCCCAAGGTCAAGTTCTCCCTTTCGAGCAAGTTCAAGATCAAGAGCAAGCTCAAGCTCAAGAACAAGCTCAAGACGACGCTCAAGATGATCAAGTTACCCCTCCTCTTTTCACATCCGAGGGGGAATTAGAGCATCGTGCTGTGAAGATTGCTTCCAAAGGTCATCTCATGGAGAATGTGGTTGGAAGCCTAAGAAAGGGGGTAAGCACTCATAGACAATTAGCAAACTATTGTGAACATCACGCGTTTGTTTCTTGTCTCGAACCCCAAAAGGTCTATGAGGCACTCGAGGACCCGGATTGGCTCAATGCCATGCATGAAGAACTCAACAACTTCGAGCATAACCAAGTGTGGAAATTAGTGCCAAGGCCAACCGGGAATCATAATGTCATTGAAACCAAGTGGATATTCAAGAACAAGCAAGATGCTCATGGGATCATTGCTCGCAACAAGGCTTGTTTGGTGGCACAAGGCTACTCCCAAGTTGAGGGTATCGACTACGGTGAAACCTTTGCTCCCATTGCTCGCCTTGAATCTATTCGTTTGTTGATTGCTTATGCTTCTCATCATAATTTCAAGTTGGAACAAATGGATGTGAAGAGTGCTTTTCTTAATGGTCCCATTAATGAGTTGGTGTATGTCAAACAACCCCCCGGGTTCGATGACCCCTATTTCCCCAATCATGTGTACCAACTCAACAAGGCGCTCTATGGCCTTAAACAAGCCCCACGTGCGTGGTATTAGCATCTTACTGAGTTGTTACAAGATCGTGGGTTCGAAATTGGGAAAATCGACCCCACTATTTTTACTAAGAAGGTCAAAGGGGAGTTGTTTGTGTGCCAACTATATGTTGATGATATTATTTTTGCTTCCCCTAACAAAGCTTTCAATGAAGAATTTTCTGCTCTCATGACCTCAAAGTTCAAGATGTCCATGATGGGAGAGTTGAAGTTCTTTCTCGGGTTTGAGATCAAGCAAAGAAGAGAAGAACCTTCATCAACCAAGCCAAATACGCTCAAGACATGCTCAAGAGATTCAAGCTAAGTGATGTCAAGCCGGCCTCCACTCCAATGCCCGTCAAATGCCAACTTGACATTGATCCCAATGGTAAAGCAGTGGATCAAAAGGTATATCGCTCCATGATTGGATCCTTGCTTTACCTTTGTGCATCTAGACCGAATATCATGTTGAGTGTGGGAATTCGTGCATGGTTTCAAGCCGCACCTAAGGAAAGCCACTTTGTGGCGGTCGAGCAAATCTTTCGATATTTGGCTCATACCCCAAACTTTGGCTTATGGTACCTAAGAGGAGCCAACTTGATCTTTTGGGCTATACAGACTCAGATTGGGCGGGAGACAAAGTGGATAGGAAGTCCACCTCCGGAGGGTGCCAATTGCTTGGCTACTCCTTAGTGAGTTGGTCTTCTAAGAAGCAAAGTTGTGTGTCTCTCTCGTCCACCAAAGCGGAGTATGTGGCTGCTGATAGTTGTTGTGCTCAACTTCTATGGATGAGGCAAACTTTGAAGGATTACGGTGTCACTTGTGACGAAGTGCCTCTTTGGTGTGACAATGAAAGTGCCATCAAGATCTCTCTCAACCCGGTGCAACACTTCAAGACGAAGCATATTGAGATTCGGTATCACTTCATCCGGGATCACATTAGGCGAGGGGAGATCAAGCTCAAGTATGTCAACACTCATGATAACCTTGCAGATACTTTCATAAAGCCCTTGGATGAAGGAAGATTTCGCGAGTTAAGGCATGAGCTAAATATCATTGATTCGAGCAATGTGGTTTGAACTCTTGGACACCCCACCACACCCTTCATGATGTCTTGTTTAGGTGTAGGCATGGATATAGGGGGAGTGTTGTTCTCTCAATGAACTTTCCCTCCCCCATTATGCAAAAATTGATCAAACTCTTTCACATTAGGCATTTTTTATGGTACTTGTGCTTCAAAGACAAGTTATGGTCATGGGCCCAAGGATAATTCTTCGCGGCGCCATACCATTTGCTCAAACATAGGTCGCCTCGGCCATCGCCCTCTCTTCTCGAGAGTGTGACTGTGTGTTGTTTCTTGTTGCTTGTGCTTATCTCTTTTGAGTAGTTGTGTTTTGGTGTGGTCGTGTTCGGTTTTTGGCTTGTCTTGTCTTGTGTGGTCTTTCTGTTTTTCTCTAGTCGAGCATAAGCCATCTTTTCCCCTTTGTCTCTGCTTTGGGGCGCCTGAGCGATACTACCGCATCGGCAGAGCGGTACTACCGCCCGGCCGACACGGTACTACCGTGGAGTGGTTCACTGGTCGCTTTGTGCTTTAGATCTACACGAGAGCGGTACTACCGCGCCCTACACGGTACTACTGCTTAGGGCTGGGCGTGTGGGGTATGTATCGGGCAGGGGGAGTTTCTTCTCCCCCATACCCGTTCAGTTTGCCCTATCGCCTCGTCCTCTCCTCTCTCAAGCGACTCCCCAAGCACCGGAGGTTCGCCGCCAGGCCGCCGGATTCAGGCCGGCTGCCTCGATTCTGTCCGGTGGGATCTTTCCCCACCCTCTCCTCATGCCATGGATGTCGGTGGTAGTAGCTCCAAGCATCAGGCTCGCCGCAAGAATCCAGACCGTGCAACAGGTTCCAAGCGTTATCGCTTGTCGGATGTTCCAGAGTCTGCTGCTGCTGTTGATGCGGGTGGCTCGTCTGAGCTGCCAAAACGCAAGGCCAAGGTCCCAACGTCGAAGACCTCCGCTGGGTGCAAGCCTGCTAATCAGATGTCTGCAATGGAGTTCTGTACCAAGAGGAAGCACAATCCCTATCATGTGGATCAGGAGCATGGTCTTTAGAGGCATCCGTTCTGGAACAGGTTTCAGCATTCCATCTACCACAATGTCTTGAAGCAAAAGAAGAACTTGTATGTGAAGGTCAAGTCTGTCGATCTCACTCACATGGAGAAGGAACTGCCTTACTTTGGGAATGCTCTGCAAAGGTGTGAGGAGTTGGACATCAAGAGGATCATTACTTTCAACGAAGACTTTGATGCCGAGCTCGTGGCCCAGTTCTTTGCCACCGTTTACTTTGGGCATGATCAGGCCCGTACTCTATCGTGGATGACCAATGGTCGCCGTCTGTCCGCACCATGGAAGGACTTCATGGTCAGCTTGTCGTACAATGATGAGGGTGCCCAGACCCCACTTGGGTTTCGCCTTCATAAGGAGATTGCCACTACTCACAAGGAAAAGCTTTGGCCCTATTCTACCAAGAAGATGTCGGAGACTGGGAAGGTTACTTATGAGATCTGGCCCTTCCTAGACATCATGCATCAGATCTTCTGGAAAACCCTGTTCCCTCGGATTGGCAACTTGGATCAGGTGCACTCTTACCTTGTTGACATGCTTCTGTTCTGTCAAGAACATCAGGGCTCTCAGCAGGTGCTGGATGCGTCACATGTGATGTGATCTGAGCTTCACTCTGCTATCATGGAGCGCAAGTGCATCATCTATGGGCCCTATCTTATGCAGCTTATTGAGGACACTTGAGCAGCCAAGTTTCCAGATGAGGAGCTTGTCACAGAGAACATGGTGTCTCATGACACTATCGAGCTGCGTCAGAAGGAGAAGTGGAGTACGTCTACTCCGGCACCTCCAGTGCAGGATATTGTCCTATTTGATGATGATGATGAGGATGATGATGGGCCGGAGTATGTGCCCCCATCTAAGGAGCCCTCTTGGGCGAAGAAGCTCAAGGAGAAGATGAAGCGTCTATTCTGCTTTCAGGCCAAGGGCCAGTACAAGGCTCACAAGGAGGCCAAGATAGCTCGTCGTCGTGACAAGGCTATTATGAGACAGGTTGGCCTTGAGGTTGCAGATGGCTCTGAGGAGCGGATCACTGATGAGGAGTCCTGGATCAGAGTGCATTGCCCGTGGTCTGACACCGAGGAGGACACCAGAGTTCACACTTCTCCCCGTGATGCAGAGGTTTCTGAGGAAGAGGAGGAGGAGGAGCATGACTGGTCAGGCCATGGAGACCTACTACCGTCGTGTGTCATGTTGTCCCTTTTGGTGTCTTGCTGCCAAAGGGGGACAGTTAGGGATTTGCCTTAGGTCTTGTGTTTACGTGTTCGTGTTCGTTTGTGTCTCGTGTTCGTTATATTCGTTCATTTTTGTTCGCTTTCTTTCGGCTGTGAGCAAGACCATATGGTGTAAGACATATGTGAACTACCTCTCCTATCTACTTTAGTATCAAGTAACCTATTATATTGTGAGATGCTTCATTTCCAGCACTTATATTGCTTAGATGTACTTGTTGATTATTCTTATATGCAAGGATGTTGCATGTCTACAAAATATAGGGGGAGTTTGATCCTATAGATGTGCACATAGCCTTTCATGCTAATTTCCTTGGTGCACACCTCTAGGGGGAGCCCGTCTATATTTTGTTGGGAGTGGGTTTGCTTAATTTCCAGTTACTATCTTGTGCAAATCCTGTGTTGTAACCAGTCCACCAAAAAGGGGGAGATTGTAAGGGCATATTTATCCCTTAGTAGTTTTGGTGATTGATGACAATACGTTTTACGGACTAATCATGTGCATTAAGCTTTTCAGGTTATCTAATATAAAAGCACTATACGATTGTTACCCCTCGAGCACTTCACTTTAGACGGATTATTTTCCTTCGTTTCTTTTTGGTGGAATTGAGTTGTAGGGATAACCGTACTATCAAGAGGGGATCCGTTTCGGAAGAGTATGGGTAGAATCATCACGTCCACATTCTCCTTGCACCCTCGCTTTCTTCCTGCTTCTTTGGAGTTTCTGTGTTGTGCAAAACAAGGGGTGATGTGTGCTATGCGGTAGTACTGCGGCTAGGGCGGTAGTACCGCCTATCGGTGGTAGTACCGCTTGTTAGTGCTGCTGGTACTACCGCCCCTGCTGTGGTCTCGACTTTTTCGTGTCGGGTTTCCGTAAAGGACCATGCAGGGGAGCGCTAGTAGGGATGACAGTAGGGCGCGGTAGTACCACTTATCGGCGGTAGTACCGCTCCTACTTCCACTCCACTCCCGCTCAGCTCGCTGCCCTCCCCTGTTTTCCAGCGGCTATAGGAAGCGGCAGTACCGCCTATCGGTGGTAGTACCGCCCTCAGGGTGGTAGTACCACCCTAGTGCGTGTACTTCCTCTCCCTCGGTCCTGGCTGCCCTTTTGCCTGCTTGCCACAGCGGTAGTTCCGCTGTGGCAGCGGTACTACCGCTCCAGCAACGGTAGTACCGCCCAGATGCGGGCTGCGGGCTGCATAACAGTTGGATGTGCCCCCCCACTATATAAAGGGGTCTTCTTCTCCAAGAAGACTTACCTCTTCCATCCCCAAACTCCATTGTTGCTCCAAGCTCCATTTTTGCCCGATCTCTCCCCCTAGCCAAACAAACTTGTTGATTTTCTAGGGATTGGTTGAGAAGGCCCGGATCTACACTTCCAATGGAGAGCATTGTGCCTCCACACCGCTCCAACGGAGACGTACTTCCCCTCAAAGGGAAGGAACTTCGGTAACACATCCTCGTCTTCACCGGCTCCACTCTCAGTTATTTCGTACCTTTACTTTTGCAAGCTTATATTGCGTTGCATCTCTTGCTTGCTTGTGTGCTTGTTGTTGTTGCATCATATAGGTTGCTCACCTAGTTGCATATCTGGACAACCTACTTTGATGAAGAGTTTAAATTGGTAAAGAAAAGGTTAAAAATTCTTAGTTACCTATTCACCCCCCTCTAGTCAACTATATCGATCCTTTCAAGGGTGGTGATGTCAAAACGGGCAATGCCACCCCTTCCAACAAAGCCGGCGACTTTAATCCTTCCTATGTGTTGTGTCGTGCTAGTGATGGGCATGTTTATGCTAAATTTGTTCATTCTCCTTATGAGTACATTGAATGGTCTATTTGGGTTCCTAAGACCCTTGTTACTAACATCAAAGGACCCATTACAAAATGGGTACCTAAAACCAAGCATTGATCTCTTGTAGGTGTTTGCTTCTGGTGGGGGGGTCATGGTTGCTCGATAGTGGAGCCACAAATCATATGATCGAAAGCAAGGACTTGGTGGTGGACGTGCACAAGATCCCATCTATGCCCACCAATGTCGAGTCGGGTGATGCCTCGTCTTCCAAGGTGTTGGGTCTCGGCAAGGTTGTCATTTCTCATGATCTCACGATTGAGAAAGTCATGCTTGTTGAGTCCCTTACATACAATTTACTTTCCGTTTGTCAACTTGCACTCATGGGCTTTGGCACATTCTTTGATATTGATATCGTGGCCCTCCTGTGGAGCAAGACTCTTAAAGTAGCCTTTGTTGGGCATGTCGAGAACGGTCTTTATGTGATTAACTTTTCAGAGCGACTCACTAAGACCGTGACATGCCTAGTGGCTAAAGTTGATGTGGGTTGGCTTTGGCATCGCCGTTTATCCCATGTCAATATGAGATCTTTGCAAAGTCTTCTCAAGGGGAACCATGTCCGTGGACTAACAAACGTTAGCTTTGCCAAAGATCGTGCTTGCAGTGCTTGTATCAAAGGAAAGTTACATGAGAAGGCTCACCCTCCCACGACTATCATCTACTCGAAGAGACCCTTGGAGCTCCTTCACATGGATATCTTTGGGCCTCCATCCTTTGATAGTCTTGGGGGAAGAAAGTATTGCTTGGTGATTGTCGAAGATTACTCAAGGTACACTTGGGTATATTTCTTCAAAAGGAAGAGTGAAACCCAAAAAACTGTCATCGACTTTGCAAATGAAGCTCAACGTCAACACGATGTAAAGATCTTGACAATAAGAAGTGACAATGGCACCGAGTTCAAGAACTACACCTTGGATGAGTTTCTTAGTGATGAGGGGATCAAGCATCAATATTCTGCACCATACACCCCTCAACAAAATGGTGTAGCAGAGAGGAAGAACCGGATGTTGATGGATGCGGCAAGGACCATGATGGCGGAGTTCAAGTCTCCTTACAACTTTTGGGCCGAAGCCATCAACACCGCATGTCATGCATCCACTTGGCTCTATCTCCTCAAAGGCTTGAACAAGACTCCATATAAATACACACCGGTAACAAGCCCAACCTCAAGTACTTCCGGGTGCTCGGTCGTAAGTGTTTCATTCTCAAAGAAAGGTGTTTGTTTGTCTAAATTTGAGGCTAGAGCTCATGAGGGCATATTTGTTGGTTATGCTACAAACTCTCATGCTTACCGTGTCCTCAACAAGTCCACGAGACTCATTGAGGAGACGTGTAACATGGAGTTTGACGAGAATAATGGCTCCCAAGTGGAGCAAAGTGGTACTTGTGATGTAGGTGATGAAATTCCTCCCCAAGCCATAATAAGAATGGGTGTTGGTCATATCCTACCCATTGAGGAACCCCTTGTGGCAAAAGGAGAAGGACAATGCTCCACTCAAGTAGATCCATCACCGACCCCAGACCCACACGCTTCCGAAGAACAAAGTGAAGGCCTCAACCAAGTGAACAAGATCAAGGGCAAGATCAACCTCAAGATGGTGGTGAGCCACCAAGTGATGCCCAAGGTTGTGTTCTCCCCTCCGAGCAAGTTCAAGAACAAGAGCAACCTCAAGATCAAGAACAAGCTCAAGACGGTGCTCAAGGTGATTAAGTTTCCACTCCTCTTCTCACACCTGAGGAAGAATTGGAGCATCATGCCACTAAGATTGCATCGAAGCTCACAACCAAAGGTCATCTCATGAAGAATGCGCTTGGAAGCATAAGAAAGGGGGTAAGCACTCATAGACAATTAGCAAACTATTGTTAACACGCGTTTGTTTCTTGTGTCGAACTCCAAAAGGTCTATGAGGCGCTCGAGGATCCGGATTGGATCAATGCCATGCATGAAGAACTCAACAACTTTGAGCACAACCAGGTGTGGAGATTGGTGCCAAGGCCAACGGGGAATCATAATGTCATTGAAACCAAGTGGATATTCAAGAACAAGCAAGATGCTCATGGGATCATTGTTGCAACAAGGCTTGTTTGGTGGCACAAGGCTACTCCCAAGTCGAGGGTATCGACTACGGTGAAACCTTTGCTCCCGTTGCTCACCTTGAATCTATTCGTTTGTTGATTGCTTATGCTTCTCATCATAACTTCAAGTTGCAACAAATAGATGTGAAGAGTGCTTTTCTTAATGGTCCCATTAATGAGTTGGTGTATGTCAAACAACCCCCCGGGTTCAATGACCCCTATTTCCCCGATCATGTGTACCAACTCGACAAGGCACTCTATGGCCTTAAACAAGCCCCACGTGCGTGGTATGAGCATCTTACCGAGTTGTTGCAAGATCGTGGGTTTGAAATTGGGAAAATCGACCCCACTCTTTTTACTAAGAAGGTCAAAGGGGAGTTGTTTGTAATCCAACTATATGTTGATGATATTATCTTTGGTTCCCCTAACAAAGCTTTCAATGAGGAATTTGCCGTTCTCATGACCTCAAAGTTCAAGATGTCTATGATGGGAGAGTTCAAGTTCTTTCTCGGGTTCGAAATCAAGCAAAGAAGAGAAGGAACCTTCATCAACCAAGCCAAATACACTCAAGACATGCTCAAGAGATTCAAGCTAAGTGATGTCAAGCCGGCTTCCACTCCAATTCCCGTCAAATGCCAACTTGACATAGATCCCAATGGTAAAGTAGTGGATCAAAAGGTATATGCTCCATGATTGGCTCCTTGCTTTACCTTTGTGCATCTAGACCGGATATCATGTTGAGTGTGGGGATTTGTTCACAGTTTCAAGCCGCACCTAAGGAAAGCCACTTTGTGGCAGTCAAGCGATTCTTTCGATATTTGGCTCATACCCCAAGCTTTGGCTTATGGTACCCAAGAGGAGCCAACTTCGATCTTTTGGGCTATTCAGACTCAGATTGGGCGGGAGACAAAGTGGATAGGAAGTCCACCACCGGAGGGTGCCAATTTCTTGGTTGCTCTTTGGTGAGTTGGTCTTCTAAGAAGCAAAGTTGTGTGTCTCTCTTGTCCATCAAAGCGGAGTATGTGGCTGCCGGTAGTTGTTGTGCTCAACTTCTATGGATGAGGCAAACTTTGAAGGATTACAGTGTCACTTGTGACGAAGTGCCTCTTTGGTGTGACAATGAAAGTGCCATCAAGATCTCTCTCAACCCGGTGCAACACTTCAAGACAAAGCATATTGAGATTCGGTATCACTTCATCCGGGATCACATTAGTCAAGGAGAGATCAAGCTCAAATATGTCAACACTCATGATAGCCTTGCAGATACGAAGCCCTTGGATGAAGCAAGATTTCGCGAGTTAAGGCATGAGCTAAATATCATTGATTCGAGCAATGTAGCTTGAACCCTTTGCACACCCCACCATACTCAACTTGATATCTTGTTTAGGTGTAGGCATGGACATAGGGAGAGTGTTGTTCTCTCAATGAACTCTCCCTCGCCCCATTATAAATAAATTGATCAACTCTTTCACATTAGCCATTATTGATGGTACATGTGCTTCGAAGACGAGTTATGGTCATGGGCCCAAGGATAATTCTTCACGGTACCATACCAATTGACTCGAACATAGGTGGCTTCGGCCACCGTCCTCTCCTCTTGAGAGGTCGTTGCTTGTGCTTGTTCCTTGTTATATTTTGCCTTCTTATTGTGTTGTGGTTGTGTCTGTGTTGCCTCATGGGTGGCTGTGGTTGTGTGTCCGTTTGCGTTGCAAAGGTTGTTTTCCTCTCTTGTTTGCGAAACTTGCATTTTCTTGGGTCTACGGTACTACCGTGGCTTGCCATGGTACTTGCGCAGGAACTGTGCACGGTACTACCGCAACCAGCATGACATTAATTTTTTTACTATTGTTGGACGAGCGGTACCACCGCCCAACATGAGGTACTTCCGCCCGGGCGGTACTACCGCAATGACCCGCGGTACTACCGCGCAGTCGTGAGCGCGTGGGGGTTAAGAGCGAGCAAGGGGAGTTCTAACTCCCCCATACCCATTCAACTCCTTTTCCCCATGTCGTTGTCTCTCTCTCTCTCTCTCTCTCCTGCCCAAGAACGGCGTCGAGGGACCTCGCCGGATATTCGTCTTCGGACGCTCTCCTCGCATTCCGACCGGTGGGATTGTTCGCCACCTCGCCCTCTTGCCATGGAACAAGGTTTCTCCCCAAATCCCTCGCTCTTTGCTTCGTTGTTTTGTCTCTAAGTTTTTGGGGAGATGCATGTTGTTCTTGAGATTTTATGCCAAATCTTTGCAAGAGTAGGATGGAGGAGAGTAGTGGTGCTGTAGAGATGCTATTTGGTATGTTGCCCATGGAATTGATCAACCATAGTATCGCTCTGCTGTTGCGGCTGTGCCCAGATCTGATTCACCCCGGATATGACCCTGAGCGGTACTACCGCACCTCCCATGTGGTACTACCGCTCTGACCATTGTCGCCTCCTACGATACTACCACTCCTTAGGAGCGGCACTACCCGCGCGTGGCGCGGAAGTAAAATTTACTTCCGCTCCAGGCGCGGTACTACCGTGCCATCCTGGCGCGGTACTACCATGGCTGGAGCAATAGTAAAATTTTAGTTCCGCACAACGGTGTGGTACTACCATTGCAGGCAAACCTTCCCTTGTGGTAACTACCCAATGTTATTTCTACTTGTTTCATTTGTTTTGCTGTGGTCTTTGCATTGATCCTTCTCGCTTCTCTTGCGTGTTCTTGTGTTGTGTGTCATAGGTGGTGGATCCGGTTCCAATGTCTGTCGGTCGAATCTTGTCCGTGACACGGGCTCGAAGTGCCTACGCAACCAAGATGCAGCTCCAGAGGGCTCCAATGCCCCCCAACGCAGAACCAAGACCACCGCCACCAAGATCAAGGAGCCAACAATGGGCATGGATGAGATACCACTGGCTGAGTTTGTCACTCGAAGGAAGATCAACCCCTATGTGAATCCCCGTGCAAACTTCAGAGGGAATGATTTGTTCTAGACGAAGCAGCAGAATCTTATGTATCTGGATGTGATCAAGGCCAAGCAGAACATCTACGTGGACGTGCACTGGATTGACATGAATCATATGAGGCAGGATAAGCACCGTGACTATTTTGGTGAGGCTTTGGACCTGGTGGAGCAATTTGGCATTGAGCACTTGCTTACTTTTCACCTGGACTTTGACCCGGCGATTGTAGCCCAGTTCTTTGCTTCGGTCTACTTCCATACTGATGAGGAATGGGCCATAACCTGGATGACCAATGGACAATGGATGACTGCTAAGTGGAAGGACTTCATGGATTTGCTTCAGGTTCCTGATGAGGGCCTCAACACACCCGTTGGTGTTTGCCCTCATGCCAACCCCGAGTCAGCCAGCAAGAACAAGCTTCAGCCCTTCTATGTTGAGAAGACGCTTCCCAGTGGCAAGAAGGCATGGGTGCTGAACTCTTTCCTTGACATCATGCATCGGATCTTCTGCAACTCCCTCTTTCCGCGCATTGGTGACAAGGATAAGGTGCATGCCTATCTCGTGGATATGATGCTCATTTGTGAGGAGGCGCGTCATGCTCAGACACAACCACTTGATGTCTCACATATCATGTGGTGCGAGCTATAGTTTGCGGTGTTCGACCGTAAGGTACCCATCTATGGACCTTACATGTTTCTCTTGATCACGAAGACTTGGGAGAAGCTCTATCTCGATGATGAGTTTGTTGCCCCCGTCTGGATTCATCATGATCCCATCAAGCTCCACATCAAGAGCCAGTGGGCTAACACCACTACCCGTGCTGAGGCAGCGACTGCTCAGATGGATGTGGATGAGGATTAGATCGAGGAGGAGGACGTTGATGAGGACAGCTCTGCCGGCTACTCACCTTCTTCTTTTGAGCCATCTTGGGCTAAGAAGCTGAAGGCCAAGATGAAGACTTTGTTCTATATGCACGACAAGGGGCAGTAGAGGACCCATGTTGCTTCCAAGGAGAGTCGTCAGCGCGATAAGAAGATCTTGAGGACCTTTGGCGAAATTGTGGAGAGTGGCTCAGAGGAAAACATCACTCCGGAGGCTGCCTGGATAGCCAAGCAGGGATATTAGTGGATAGAGTCAGAGGAGGAGCCCATTCCCGTTGACGAGACCGATGAGGAGCATAAGGAGTGATCACTGCAGTTTGAGCTACCACCTGTGTCATAGGTGTCCTCTATGCCTCTTTGGTGTCTCGATGCCAAAGGGGGAGAGAGTGTAGGATTTGCGAGTCTTGTGCCGTGTTGTTTCACTCTGTCGCTTTGCTTTCGTTCTGTTGAACCTCGTTTGCTTTGGTTTGGTTTGTGCTCGTAAGACCTAGTTCTCTATCATATGGTGTAAGACATATGCTCTCTAGCGTGTTCTATTGTCTTTAATGCTTAGTAGCTCATGAGTCTATGCTATCTTGTGCCCTTCTTCGTTATGCTCATAATTATTATCTTGCCTACTTGCTTAGTGTTAGTTGTATTGTTCCAAGAGATGCCTTGTCTATAAAATATAGGGGGAGCGTTGATCCTAGTATGTGTGTCGTGCAGTCCAAAGCACTTCTCTGGAGTGCACACATCTAGGGGGAGCCCGTCTATATTTTATAGATGGTGGGTTTGCCGTAGTTTCATTTTATATCCCTATGTACAAATCCCATATTGTCATCAATCCACCAAAAAGGGGGAGATTGTAAAGGCATATTTATCCCTTAGTAGTTTTGGTGATTGATGACAATGCTTTTGCGGACTAATCGTGTGCATTGAGCGTTTCAGATGTCATGTCTAAACACAAGACGATTTGGTGCCCCTCGAAGACTATTGAAGACGGTGTTTCTCTATGTTTCTCTTCAGTGGATTTGAGTAGTAGGAAAGCCGTACTATTAAGAGGGGGTCCACGTTGGAAAGGTTTGGGTGGAATCAACACGTACACGTCTGTTCCTTTTTGCACCACCTTTCCTTTGGCTCTTTGGAGCATCCTCCGTCTCTCCGTGTCTCTGCAAAATGAAGGACTCCTAGTGTTGCTGAACTGAGGCAGGCGGTAGTACTGCTCTTCGGAGTACTGCAGGCCCTTGCGGTAGTACCGGCCACTAGCGCGGTAGTACCGTAGGTGCTCATAGCAGTACCGCTCCTTGGGAGCGGTAGTACTGTGGCCTCAGGCCAGGCGCAGCTGCTCGAGCGCTAGTAGGGGTGGATGTAATTTTTTACATCCGCGCCTCTGTGATAATACCGCTCCATGGGAGCGAAGTCTCAGGCTCGGCGAGCACAACAGCATGAGCGGATGTAATTTTTTACATCCGTGCCCTACACGGTAGTACCGCTCCAGGCTTGCGGTAGTACCATGTCGGATTTTTGCATAGATCAATACTCAGTGGAAGTAGTCACGGATGTATTTTTATATGCCTGTGCCTCCTCAGCCTAGACTATTCCTGCCTTGCGGTAGTACCACAAGGGGCGCGGTAGTACCGCGCCAGCGTTTCTGCCGCTCCTTGCCTTAGCGCATCAAGACTGGCCTTAGCCCCTGTCGTGCCAGCGGTAGTACCGCAGTTCTCCGCGGTAGTACAGCGGGCCTTTGCGATAGTACCGCTTGTATGATGTGGTAGTACCGCGTGTCGCAGGTTGAGTTGGTGGATGAAAGTGCGTTATATCGACTAGAGGGGGGGGGGGTGAATAGGCGATTTTTATGAATTCTTCACTGAGGAATTTGCTGGTGAGGAAATTCCTAAATGAGCAACTACTAGCAGCGGAATAAGTACTCAGATGTAAACATAACAGAACACAAGCATGGTCATCATAATGGAATGAAGACAAGCACAGAGTACAGAAAGCGTAAACACAGGATAACACAAGATGAAGACGGACAGACTGAAGAAATTGAGCTGAGGAAATTGAGAAAATCTTCAGTCAAAGTCTTCAAACAGATATGTACAAGCACACAACAACATAAATGAGGAAATGAAAGAGTTGAGGAAATAGAACCAGTAAGTTTGGTGAAGACAATGATTTGGTAGACTAGTTCCAACTGCTGTCTCAGTTGTACGTCTGGTTGGAGCGGTTGAGTATTTAAACTCGAGGACACCCAGTCCCGGACACACAGTCCTCACCGTATTCTCCTTGAGCTAAAGTCACACAGACCTCGCCCAATCACTCGTGGTAAGTCTTCAGGTGACTTCCGGACCTTCGCAAACTTGGTCACTCGGCGATCCACAATTCCTCTTGGATGCTCTAGAGCTTGACGCCTAACCATATGGAAGAAGCACAGTCTTCAAAGGAAACAAGCGTCGGATCCATGCAGGATCAATCTCTTCAGTGATGCTCAATCACTTTGGGTTTGCAGGTGTTGGGTTTGGGTTTTCCTCACTTGATGATTTTTGCTCAAAGTCCTCGGAGGATGGGATGCTCACAAATGACAAGTGTAAGTTTCTCTCAGAGCAGCCAACCAGCTAGTGGTTGTAGGGGGCGGCTATTTATAGCCTAGGGAGCAGCCCGACATGATAAGACATAAATGCCCTTGTCTGGTATGACCGTTAGGTGGGTAGATATTTTGGGACAGCTGGCGCATAGCACAACAACGGTTGGAATTTTGACTATCAAATTCCTCAGGGCTATCATGTTCCTCACTGTGTAGGCAATCCGCACTGGCGAATTCCTAACTCCTCAGTCAGAACAAATTCCTCAGAGACCAGAAGAACTTCATCTCATCCATCAAGAATATGATGAATCTGTATGAGATTTCCAATGGCTTCACTCAAAGGGATTGGTAGGTGTAGGATTTTGAGTTGAGCATCACATGGAAATTTTTCCTTAGTATTTCCTCGACCCCCTTTAACAGTACGATGTTTCCTATGACTCAAGAAAGAGAAAATGAAACTACGAAAACAAAAGTCTTCATGCTTCATGTTCCTCGAATGAATACCAAGTCTTCAAGGTCACACCAATTTCTTCACTTTCAAAGTCTTCAGAAAGTCTTCAGAAATCCAAAGTCTTCAGTTGAAGAACTTCATTTTTAGGGGTCGACTTTCTCTGTAAATATCAAACTCCTCATAGACTTATAGACCTGTGTGCACTCACAAACTCATCAGTCCCTTAACCTATAAGTCTTCAATACACCAAAATCAGTAAGGGGCACTAGATACACTTACAATCTCCCCCTTTTTGGTGATTAATGACAATATAGGTTAAGTTTCAACGGTGATAAATATATGAAGTGTAAATACTGATGTTGAGGAATTTAATTGCAAGATATAGAAGAACTCCCCCTGAAGATGTGCATAGTGAGGAATTTGCTTTTGAAGCAATGCACACTTGAAGAGTATAATCATGGAGATATCCCCCTATATCTTGTAATTCATACACGCATTTGACATATAATATGAAGAATTTGAAATGCATGATGAAATATGGTGACTGATGTAATTCAGCATGCGTGCATTGAGATTAATGAGAAATAAGCATGAAGAAGAACACAACAAAAGTATCAGGCCACCATAGAGTTTAAGATTACAACTCGATCCAGCAAAGTCATCCAAAGAACGAGAGTTGTGACTTAGCAAAAAAACGCCCATATAAGATAGACCCACTTGAAGACTAACTCAAATTTCTCCCCCTTTGTCATCGAATGACCAAAAGGATTGAAACTGAGAACTAACGCCCCTGAAGAATATCAAGATGATGGAGGAGCGTTAGCATCAGGGTCTTGAGTCGATGTAGGGCCTGCCACAGTGTCGTCCAAGTCTTCATACTCGTCCGTGTCGCGCGATGAAGAATATGAACTGGCCACCAAGGAAGGAACCTTGACCTTCTTGAATTTCTTTGGTGGAGGAGCAGACCAGTCAAAATCTTCTTTGAAGCCCATTTGCTTCAGATCTTCTTCACCATATAGATGTGACAGAATAGCCCAGGTGCGATCAAAAACTTCATGGAGGTAGTAATGGTTTTTCTTCACTGCATTATGTGTAGAAGTCATGTTGTGAAGAATAGAGCCAAACTGACGCTTAACCCATTTGTGGTTTCGATCCACCTTCTGGTGAAGACTTAGAAGCAGCTCACGATCAGTCATCACACGAGGAGCAGTAGCTTGGGGACTTGACTTGGTAGCATTGGCAGCAGAATCATGAGTGGCAGAGTCATCATTGGTGGAGTAAGATGCAGCTTTGCGGAACTGACCATCCAATGGACGAATGCCTTCATCGATAATGGCTGGTGACTTGCCCTTCTCATCAGCTGAGGATAATGTCCGCTTGTGGACTTCAATCAGGGGCAAGTAGCTAAGGTGATTCTGAAAATCAGCCTTGTAGTTGAGTGAAGACCTTGTTCTAAGGAATCTCATGATCCACGACGCGTAAGGCTTCAGCTCAAAAGGTGAAAGTGCAACATTCACCAGAGTCCTCAAGAAGAAATCATGATAGTTTATGGGGATGCCATGCATTATGTTGAATAGCATATTCTTCATCATCCCAATAATTTCTTCATCGGATGAGTCATGGCCTTTGATAGGACTCATGGTCTTTGTCAGAATGTGATAGATGGTTCTTGGCACATAGAGCAATTCCTTCACGAGGAATTTGGTCCTTGGGGCTTGACCAGGCTTCAGAGGCTTCATGAGCACTTGCATGTAATGAGTAGTGAGTTCAAGCTCATCATATTGACAACGAGCACCTTCAGGTGGAGGACTGAGTGCGAGGGCACGAAGCAATTCAGAGGCTGGGGCCTTGTAATAAGTGTTTTCAGTCATCCAGTCCAACACCCAAGAGTTGACGTCAGCAGCATCACCTGTGATATGCAGCGTTGCGTAGAACTGAAGAATAAGCTCTTCATTCCAATCAACTATGTTTGAGCAAAAGTTGAGCAAGCCTGCATCATGAAGCATACTGAGGACTTGAGAGAAGCAAGGCATTGATTCCATGTCCATGTGAGGAATGTGCTCGTGGTCGAAGACTTTGTCCTTGTTGAAAAGCAGTGAGGAATAGAAGTTGGCCTGGCTGGCAGTCCAGAAACGCTTCTTTTTAAGACGAGCATTGTCATATGGGTTGAATTCAGTGAAGAACACATGCTCGCCGAAGAAATCATCAGCCTTGAATTTTTGCTTCTTTGAGAAAGGATCCTTTGGCTTGGGCTGAGGAGTGTCAGTCAATTGCATTACCACCTCAGGAATCGCAATCTCAGGTTCCTCAGGCTGAGGAATTTCTGGCTTTGCTTCAGTTTGAGCCTGGGTCTTCAATTCTTCATTTACAATGTCTACAGCACTAGTGGCTGGAATTTCTTCATGGACAGGCGGGGTTGCATGAGGTTCTTCAGATCCCATTTGCACTTTAGTAGCAGCTGGGGACTGAGGAATTGCTTGGAGTGGAGTGAACATTGGAGAGTTGGGGTGCTGACTTTCCCAAAAGTCATCATTGAGCACAGGAGTGGTACAGCCAATGTCCACATCCTCATCTTCCATTTCTCCGACACCTGCCTCTTCAGCAGTGAACTGAGGCATAGGTGAGGAAATGACTGGGGTTGAAGGGATTGCATCCACTTCAATTTCTTTGTCCAACTGCTTTGTCGAAGCAGCAGAAGGAGTTTCTTCATCAGATTCATTGGGAATCACATAATCTTCACCAAAAGGTACAAGGTCCTTTGATGGCATGAAGGAGACTGGAACGACATCAATTGGGTTGTCAATTGAACTAGTCAGAGGGTTCATCTTCTTCGTAGCTGAAGAATTTGATGAAGTTGATGCCTTCCTTTTCTTCATAGTTGCACGCTCTGCAGCCTTGGTCTTCTTCGCATCTGATGCAGATGGAAGGATCGGAGTTGGTGTAGGTGCAGGAGGTGCAGAGGACTTTGGATCATTTTCTTCAGGCGCAACTGATGCAGTTGCCCTGACTTCTTCACTTTCTTCAGGCGCACCACTAGTGGATGCCCTGGCAATATCTTCAGCGGCTGGAATGGAGTCATCAGCCCTGGCACTCTCATTTTCTTCAGCAGCCTGATTGTCATCAGTGGTGCTGGCATGTTCTTCAGTAGGCTGAGCAGATGCTTCAGCCGGTGTAGCTTCAATGTGCACAGGAGCAGCATCACTTGAAGTGAATTTCTTCATCAGATTGACGAACCGAACCTTGGCGCCCTTCCAATCAGCATAGTAGCAATCAAATTCATCACTCAGTTGCTTGATTTCAGCTTGCAAGGCAATGAGCTGATCAGGAGTAAGAGTGAGGACATTGTCCTTGAGGTAGCACTGCTTCTTGTATTGCGCTTTCTTCAGCCTTCTGCCTTCTTCAAATTTCCACTTTTCTTCCTCAATGAAGGCAGTCAGAACATGACTTTGACCAGGAGTGAGATTCATCTCCGGCAAAGGCGTGTCAGGGTCCTTGTGCCATAGGTCAATGAAGTCGAGGATCAACTTTGGATCCAACAGCAGTGGCACGTTGCTACCTTTGGCTCTAGCGGCCCTGGCTTGCCTGTCTCTGATGATTTCGGCAAGTTCTTCATCATCAGCCTCATCGTCATCAGAGGGAACTTGGAAGGCGACCTGCTTCTTGTGAGGACCTGGTCGAAGGCCTCGTCCAGCAGTGGCCTTTTTCTTCAGCAGAGAGGGGCCAGCTGAGGAATTCGGTGCAGCCAAGGAACTTGCAGATGCTCCTGAGGCAATTGAGATGCCAATGGTCCTTTGGCATGTGGCAAGATGCACAGGTGCCGAGGATTTGGTCGGAGCAACTGAAGACTTTGTCGGAGGAGCTAAGGACTGTTGGGGAACGTAGTAATTTCAAAAAATTTCCTACGCACACGCAAGATCATGGTGATGCATAGCAACGAGAGGGGAGAGTGTTGTCTATGTACCCTCGTAGACTGAAGCAGAAGCTTTGACGCAACGTAGAGGAAGTAGTCGTACGTCTTCCTGGTCCAACCGATCCAAGCACCGTTACTCTGGCACCTCCGAGTTCTTGACACATGTACAACTCGATGACGCACCCCGGGCTCCGATCCAGCAAAGCTTCGGGCAGGAGTTCCGTCAGCACGACGGCGTGGTGACGATCTTGATGTTCAACCGTCGCAGGGCTTCGCCTAAGCACCGCTACAATATGACCGAGGTGTACTATCGTGGAGGGGGGCACCGCACACGGCTAAGGAACGTTCACGAAGATCAACTTGTGTGTTCTAGGGTGCCCCCTGCCCCCGTATATAAAGGACTCAAGGGGAGGGGGCGGCCGGCCAAGGAGGGGCGCGCCAGGGGGGAGTCCTACTCCCACCGGGAGTAGGACTCCCTTTCTTTCCTAGTTGGAGAAGGAGAAGGGGGGAAAGAGGAGGAAGAGGGGAAGGAAAGGGGGGGCGCCGCCCCCTTCCCTTCTCCTATTCAGACTAGGAAGGGGAGGGGCGCGCGGCCACCTCTTGCCTCCTTCTCTCTTCTCTCTCAAGGTCCATGTAGGCCCAATAACCCCCCGGGGGGTTCCGGTAACCCCCCGGTACTCCGGTAAAATGCCGATTTCACCCGGAACGATTCCGATGTCCAAATATAGGCTTCCAATATATCGATCTTTATGTCTCGACCATTTCGAGACTCCTCGTCATGTCCGTGATCACACCCGGAACTCCGAACAACCTTCGGTACATCAAAATACATAAACTCATAAAGAATCGGTCATCGTAACTTTAAGCGTGCGGACCCTACGGTTCGAGAACAATGTAGACATGACCGAGACACGTTTCCGGTCAATAACCAATAGAGGGACCTGGATGCCCATATTGGTTCCTACATATTCTACGAAGATCTTTATCGGTCAGACCGCATAAGAACATACGTTGTTCCCTTTGTCATCGGTATGTTACTTGCACGAGATTCGATCGTCGGTATCAATACCTAGTTCAATCTCGTTATCGGCAAGTCTCTTTACTCGTTCCGTAATACATCATCTCGCAACTAACTCATTAGTTGCAATGCTTGCAAGGCTTAAGTGATGTGCATTACCGAGAGGGCCCAGAGATACCTCTCGACATTCGGAGGACAAATCCTAATCTCGAAATCGCCAACCCAACAAGTACCTTTGGAGACACCAGAGAGTACCTTTATAATCACCCGATTCGTTGTGACGTTTGGTAGCACACTAAGTGTTCCTCCGGTAAACGAGAGTTGCATAATCTCATAGTCATAGGAACATGTATGAGTCATGAAGAAAGCAATAGCAACATACTAAACGATCGGGTGCTAAGCTAACGGAATGGGTCATGTCAATCAGATAATTCAACTAATGATGTGATCCCATTAATCAAATAACAAATCTTTGTCCATGTTAGGAAACATAACCATCTTTGATTAACAAGCTAGTCAAGTAGAGGCATAGTAGTGACACTCTGTTTGTCTATATATTCACACATGTATTATGTTTCCGGTTAATACAATTTTAGCATGAATAATAAACATTTATCATGATATAAGGAAATAAATAATAACTTTATTATTGCCTCTAGGGCTGTTGGGGAACGTAGCAGAAATTCAAAATTTTCCTACGTGTCACCAAGATCTATCTATGGAGAAACCAGCAACGAGGGGAAGGAGAGTGCATCTACATACCCTTGTAGATCGCTAAGCGGAAGCGTTCAAGAGAACGGGGTTGAAGGAGTCGTACTCGTCGTGATCCAAATCACCGGAGATCCTAGTGCCGAACGGACGGCACCTCCGCGTTCAACACACGTACAACTCGGTGACGTCTCCCATGCCTTGATCCAGCAAGGAGAGAGAGAGAGGTTGAGGAAGACTCCATCCAGCAGAAGCACAACAGCGTGGTGGTGATGGAGAAGCGTGGCAATCCTGCAGGGCTCGCCAAGCACCGCGGGAGAGGAGGAGTACTTGGGAGAGGGGAGGGCTGCGCCAGAACTTGTGGTACGGCTGCCCTCCCACCCCCCACATATATATATATATAGGGGGAAGGGAGAGGGGGGCCGGCCCCCTCAGATCCAATCTGAGGAGGGGGCGGCGGCCAAGGGGGGGGAGGAGTGCCTCCCAAGTCAAGTGGAGGCCCTCCCCCTTAGGGTTTCCCCTCTCCCATGCGCATGGGCCTTGGGGGGGCTGGTTCCCCTGGCCCATTAAGGCTAGGGCGCCCCCTACAGCCCATGCTGCTGTATTGGACGTGGTGGAACAATCTCCGGACCTCCGGACCCCTCCGGAATCCTCCCGAACCTTCTGGAAGCTTCCCGGTACAATACCCAAAAAACCCGAACTTTTTCCGGAACCCGAACAACAACTTTCCATATATAAATCTTTACCTCCGGACCATTCCGGAACTCCTCGTGATGTCCGAGATCTCATCCGGACTCAACAACATTCGCAACCACATACGAACTTCCTTTATAACCCTAGCGCGTCGAACCTTATGTGTAGACCCTACGGGTTCGGGAACCATCTGATATGACCGAGACGTTCTCCTGTTAATAACCAACAGCAGGATCTGGATACCCATGTTGGCTCCTACATGTTCCACGATGATCTCATCGGATGAACCACGATGTCAAGGACTCAATTGATCCGTATTCAATTCCCTTTGTCTAGCGGTATTGTACTTGCACGAGATTCGATCGTCGGTATACGATACCTTGTTCAATCTCGTTACCGCAAGTCTCTTTACTCGTTCCGTAACACATCATCCCATGATCAACCCCTTGGTCACATTGTGCACATTATGATGATGTCCTACCGAGTGGGCCCAGAGATACCTCTCCGTTTACGGAGTGATAAATCCAGCCTCGATCCGTGTCAACCCAATGACACCTTCGGAGATACATAGTGCACCTTTATAGTCACCCGGTTATGTTGTGATGTTTGATACACCCAAAGCACTCCTACGGTATCCGGGAGTTACACGATCTCATGGTCTAAGGAAGAGATACTTGACATTGGAAAAGCTCTAGCAAGCGAACTACACGATCTTTGTGCTATGCTTAGGATTGGGTCTTGTCCATCACATCATTCTCCTAATGATGTGATCCTGTTATCAACGACATCCAATGTCCATAGCCAGGAAACCATGACTATCTGTTGATCACAACGAGCTAGTCAACTAGAGGCTCACTAGGGACATATTATGGTCTATGTATTCACACGTGTATTACGATTTCCGGATAATACAGTTATAGCATGAATAAAAGACAATTATCATGAACAAGGAAATATAATAATACTTTTATTATTGCCTCTAGGGCATATTTCCAACAAGGGCATATTTCCTTCAGTCTCCCACTTGCACAAGAGTCAATAATCTAGATTACACAGTAATGATTCTAACACACATGGAGTCTTGGTGCTGATCATGTTTTGCTCGTGGAAGAGGCTTAGTCAACGGGTCTGCAACATTCAGATCCGTATGTATCTTGCAAATCTCTATGTCTCCCACCTGGACTAGATCCCGGATGGAATTGAAGCATCTCTTGATGTGCTTGGTTCTCTTGTGAAATCTGGATTCCTTCGCTAAGGCAATCGCTCCAGTATTGTCACAAAAGATTTTCATTGGACCCGATGCACTAGGTATGACACCTAGATCGGATATGAACTCCTTCATCCAGACTCCTTCATTGGCTGCTTCCGAAGCAGCTATGTATTCCGCTTCACACGTAGATCCCGCCACGACGCTTTGTTTAGAACTGCACCAACTGACAGCTCCACCGTTTAATGTAAACACGTATCCGGTTTGTGATTTAGAATCGTCCGGATCAGTGTCAAAGCTTGCATCAACGTAACCGTTTACAATGAGCTCTTTGTCACCTCCATATACGAGAAACATATCCTTAGTCCTTTTCAGGTACTTCAGGATGTTCTTGACCGTTGTCGATGATCCACTCTGGATTACTTTGGTACCTCCTGCTAAACTTATAGCAAGGCACACATCAGGTCAGTACACAACATTGCATACATGATAGAGCCTATGGCTGAAGCATAGGAACATCTTTCATTTTCTCTCTATCTTCTGCAGTTGGTGGGCATTGAGTCTTACTCAACTTCACACCTTGCAATACAGCAAGAACTCTTTCTTTGCTTGATCCATTTTGAACTTCTTCAAAACTTTGTCAAGGTATGTGCTTTGTGAAAGTCAATTAAGCGTCTTGATCTATCTCTATAGATCTTAATGCCCAATATGTAAGCAGCTTCACCGAGGTCTTTCATTGAAAACTTTTATTCAAGTATCCCTTTATGCTATCTAGAAATTCCATATCATTTCCAATCAATAATATGTCATCCACATATAATATTAGAAACGCTCTGAGCTCCCACTCACTTTCTTGTAAATCAGAGCTTCTCCAAAAGTCAGATAAACCCAAATGCTTTGATCACACTATCAAAGCGTTTATTCCAACTCCGAGAGTCTTGCACCAGTCCATAAATGGATCGCTGGAGCTTGCACACTTTGTTAGCTCCTTTTGGATTGATAAAACCTTCTGGTTGCATCATATACAACTCTTCCTCCAGAAACCCATTCAGGAATGCAGTTTTTACATCCATTTGCCAAATTTCATAATCATAAAATGCGGTAATTGCTAACATGATTCAAACAGACTTAAGTATCGCTACGGGTGAGAAGGTCTCATCATAGTCAATCCCTTGAACTTGCCGAAAACCTTTTGCAACAAGTCGAGCTTTGTAGACAGTAACATTACCGTCAGCGTCAGTCTTCTTCTTGAAGATCCATTTATTCTCAATTGCTTGCTGACCATCGGGCAAGTCAACCAAAGTCCATACTTTGTTCTCATACATGGATCCCATCTCAGATTTCATGGCTTCAATCCATTTTGCGGAATCTGGGCTCACCATCGCTTCTTCATAGTTCGTAGGTTCATCATGATCTAGTAGCATGACTTCCAGAATAGGATTACCGTACCACTCTGGTGCAGATCTTACTCTGTTTGACCTCGAGGTTACAGAGTAACTTGATCTCAAGTTCTATGATCATCATCATCAACTTCCTCACTAGTTGGTTTTGGCGTCACGTAAACCGGTTCCTGTGATGTACTATTTTCCAACAAGGGAGCAGGTACAGTTACCTCATCAAGTTCTACTTTCCTCCCACTCACTTCTTTCGAGAGAAACTCCTTCTCTAGAAAGGATCCATTCTTAGCAACGAATGTCTTGCATTCGGATCTGTGATAGAAGGTGTACCCAACTGTCTCCTTTGGGTATCCTATGAAGACACATTTCTCCGATTTGGGTTCGAGCTTATCAGGTTGAAGCTTTTTCACATAAGTATCGCAGCCCCAAACTTTAAGAAACGACAACTTTGGTTTCTTGCCAAACCATAGTTCATAAGGTGTCGTCTCAACGGAATTTGATGGTACCCTATTTAATGTGAATGTGGACGTCTCTAAAGCATAACCCCAAAACGATAGCGGTAAATCTGTAAGAGACATCATAGATCGCACCATATCAAGTAAAGTATGATTATGACGTTCGGGCACACCATTACGCTGTGGTGTTCCGGGTGGCGTGAGTTGCGAAACTATTCCACATTGTTTAAAGTGTAGACCAAACTCGTAACTCAAATATTCTCCTCCACGATCAGATCGTAGAAACTTTATTTTCTTATTACGATGATTTTCAACTTCACTCTGAAATTCTTTGAACTTTTCAAATGTTTCAGATTTATGCTTCATTAAGTAGATATACCCATATCTGCTTAAATCATCTGTGAAGGTGAGAAAATAACGATATCCGCCACGAGCCTCAACATTCATCGGACTACACACATCTGTATGTATGATTTCCAACAAATCTGTAGCTCTCTCCATAGTACTGGAGAACGGCGTTTTAGTCATCTTGCCCATGAGGCACGGTCGCAAGTACCAAGTGATTCATAATCAAGTGGTTCCAAAAGTCCATCAGTATGGAGTTTCTTCATGCGCTTTACATCGATATGACCTAAACGGCAGTGGCACAAATAAGTTGCACTATCATTATCAACTCTACATCTTTTGGCTTCAACATTATGAATATGTGTATCACTACTATCGAGATTCATCAAAAATAGACCACTCTTCAAGGGTGCATGACCATAAAAGATACTACTCATATAAATAGAACAACCATTATTCTCTGATTTAAATGAATAACCGTCTCGCATCAAACAAGATCCAGATATAATGTTCATGCTCAACGCTGGCACCAAATAACAATTATTTAGGTCTAATACTAATCCCGAAGGTAGATGTAGAGGTAGCGTGCCGACCGCGATCATATCGACTTTGGAACCATTTCCCACGCACATCATCACCTCGTCCTTTGCTAGTGTTAAGCAATCCATAGTCCTGTTTGAGTTGCAAATATTAGCAACAGAACCGAGATCAAATACCAGTGCTCTGTGAGCTCTAGTAAGGTACACATCAATAACATGTATATCACATATACCTTTGTTCACCTTGCCATCCTTCTTATCCGCCAAATACTTGGGGCAGTTCCGCTTCTAGTGACCACCGCTTGCGGTAGAAGCACTCGATTTCAGAGCTTAGGTCCAGACTTGGGTTTCTTCTCTTGAGCAGCAACTTGCTTGCTGTTCTTCTTGAAGTTCCTTCTTCTTCCATTTGCCCTTTTCTTGAAACTAGTGGTCTTGTTGACCATCAACACTTGATGCTCCTTCTTGATTTCTACCTCCATGCAGTCTTTAGCATTGCGAAGAGCTCGAAATTTTCTTATCCATACCTTGCATATTATAGTTCATCACGAAGCTCTTGTAGCTTGGTGGAAGTGATTGGAGAATTCATCAATGACGCTATCATCCGGAAGAGTAACTCCCAGTTGAATCAAGTGATTACAATACCCAGACATCTTGAGTATATGCTCACTGACAGAACTATTCTCCTCCATCTTGCAGCTATAGAACTTATTGGAGACTTCATATCTCTCAATCTGGGCATTCTTTTGGAATATTAACTTCAACTCCTGGAACATCTCATATGCTCCATGACGTTCAAAATGTCATTGAAGTCCCGGTTCTAAGCCGTAAAGCATGGCAAATTGAACTATCGAGTAGTCATCGCCTTTGCTCGCCAGACGTTCTTAATGTCGCTCGGTTGTATCAAGAGCAGGCTGGCACCCAGCGGTGCTTCGGGACGTAACTTTTACAGGCAGCAATGAGGATAATCCTCAAGTTACGGACCCAGTCCACATAGTTGCTACCATCATCTTTCAACTTTGCTTTCTCAAGGAACGCATTAAAATTCAACGGAACAACAGCACATGCCATCTATCTACAATCAACATAGACAAGCAAGATACTATCAGGTACTAAGTTCATGATAAATTTAAGTTCAACTAATCATATTACTTAAGAACTCCCACTTAGATAGACATCCCTCTAATCCTCTAAGTGATCACGTGATCCAAATTCAACTAAACCATAACCGATCATCACGTGAAATGGATTAGTTTTCAATGGTGAACATCTCATGTGTTGATCATATCTACTATATGATTCATGCTCGACCTTTCAGTCTCCGTGTTCCGAGGCCATATCTGCATATGCTAGGCTCGTCAAGTTTAACCCGAGTATTCTGCGTGTGCAAAACTGGCTTGCACCCGTTGTAGATGGACGTAGAGCTTATCACACCCGATCATCACGTGGTGTCTGGGCACGACGAACTTTGGCAACGGTGCATACTCAGGGAGAACACTTCTTGATAATTAGTGAGAGATCATCTTAAAATGCTACCATCAATCAAAGCAAGATAAGATGCATAAAAGATAAACATCACATGCAATCAATATAAGTGATATGATATGGCCATCATCATCTTGTGCTTGTGATCTCCATCTCCGAAGCACCGTCATGATCACCATCGTCACCGGCGCGACACCTTGATCTCCATCGTAGCATCGTTGTCGTCTCGCCAATCTTATGCTTCTACGACTATCGCTGCCGCTTAGTGATAAAGTAAAGCATTACAGGGCGATTGCATTGCATACAATAAAGCGACAACCATATGGCTCCTGCCAGTTGCCGATAACTCGGTTACAAAACATGATCATCTCATACAATAAAATTTAGCATCATGTCTTGACCATATCACATCACAACATGCCCTGCAAAAACAAGTTAGGCGTCCTCTACTTTGTTGTTGCAAGTTTTACGTGGCTGCTACGGGCTTAAGCAAGAACCAATCTCACCTACGCATCAAAACCACAACGATAGTTTGTCAAGTTGGTGATGTTTTAACCTTCTCAAGGACCGGGCGTAGCCATACTCGGTTCAACTAAAGTTGGAGAAACTGACACCCGCCAGCCACCAGTGTGCAAAGCACGGCGGTAGAACCAGTCTCGCGTAAGCGTCTGGCGTAATGTCGGTCCGGCCGCTTCATCCAACAATACCGCCAACCAAAGTATGACATGCTGGTAAGCGGTATGACTTATATCACCCACAACTCACTTGTGTTCTACTCGTGCATATAACATCAAACCATAAAACCTAGGCTCGGATGCCACTTGTTGGGGAACGTAGTAATTTCAAAAATTTCCTACGATATGCAAGATCATGGTGATGCATAGCAACGAGAGGAGAGTGTTGTCTATGTACCCTCGTGAGACCGAAGCGAAGCGTTGATGCAACGTAGAGGAAGTAGTCGTCGACTTCCGGTCCAACCGATCCAAGCACCGTTACTCCGGAACCTCCGAGTTCTTGACACACGTACAGCTCGATGACGCACCCCGGGCTCCGATCCAACAAAGCTTCGGGGAGGAGTTCCGTCAGCACGACGGCGTGGTGACGATCTTGATGTTCAACCGTCGCAGGGCTTCGCCTAAGCACCACTACAATATGACCGAGGTGTAATATCGTAGAGGGGGGCACCGCACACGGCTAAGGAACGATCACGAAGATCAACTTGTGTGTTCTAGGGTGCCCCCTGCCCCGTATATAAAGGAGCCAAGGGAGGCGGCGGCCGCCAAGGAGGGACGGCGCCAGGGGGAGTCCTACTCCCACCGAGTAGGACTCCTTTCTTTCCTAGTTGGAGAAAGAGAAGGGGAAAGAGGAGGAAGAGGGGAAGGAAAGGGGGGGCACCGCCCCCTTCCCTTGTCCTATTCGGACTAGGAAGGGGAGGGGCGCGGCCGCCTCCTGCCTCCTTCTCTCTTTGTAGGATCGAAAGTATGTCTAGAGGGGGGGTGATTAGACTACTTGACAATATAAAAATTCAGCCTTTTGATAAAGACAAGTTTTTGGCAAGTTCACAATGATGATCAAGTCAAGTATCACCCTACACATGCAATTCTAGAGTATAGGCAGCGGAAAGTAAATTGCACATGTAGTAAAGAGAGGTGGAGAAGAGCAAACGCAATTTGGAGACACGGAGATTTTTCTCGTGGTTCCGATAGGTGGTGCTATCGTCAATCCACGCTGAT